>VYXD01004002.1:350316-456450 GCA_013397195.1 Hylia prasina
CATGGATTTGAATTAGAACATTTCCTCCAGACTTCTCTCCTTAGAGGCAGGTTCTTTGCTGGTGCAAATTTCCATAATTTAAATGAGTTACAACTGCTTACACCAGCTAGACTTGGACCCATCTATCACCTCTATTATCTAGATAATGTGGAAAATAATCTATTCAGAGCTTTCATTTTGAAAACAATGTCATGTTACAATTCTCAGCAGAGTCAAAAGGCTTCCCAAAGCCATGCATGAAAAATAAACTGTAACCTTTTAAGATTTCCAAGCTGTATGATAAATAATACTGAACTAATAATAGATAGAAAGAGAAGCAGTGTTTATCTTATTTTTCTGCTTTAGGGGAAAGAATCTAGGTAGCAGATTTTGTCATGATTTTATTGCTCATTTTCTGTTCTGCAGGTTTCTTTCTTTGTGCTCATAGATGGTAATGACTTTTGCAAGAGAAATAAATTGTATTTCCATGGGAGCCAGGGCGTTAGGCAAATTGCAAAAGATGATGATGAAATTTGGACTGAGCTCACAACACACTCTAGGTCCTGATGATTTAAAAACATTCCTTTAGCAATAAAAATCAAGTCCTTAAGTGCAATCCTAGCAGCCTGCATGAAAACAAAAACATACACAGGATTATTCTGGTTTGATTTATAGTGCTTTTGCCTACTGGAAAACTTAGTGCAAGAAGCTTGCCAAGGTCAGTGCTTCTGCTTTCAGATTTCTTTATGAAAAAGGAGAAAGCAAGCTGCATTTTCATTTTTTTTTAAAGGCTCTGGCACAATGCCAGCCACTAGGCATTCAAGAGGTGTTCTGTAATCCATTCAGCTGTAACATAAAGTTTTGTAAAGGGTATGCTAGCATATTCTGCACTGGTTCTGCTAATCAGTAATGTTCCATTAAATTGTCCACTGTCATATTAAAGAAAGATCTACACAGTTTGTGCCCTCTTGTAACAATAATATTTGACAATAATTATAGTGATATCAAGGTGTAGGTGGTCCAGTTGGCAAGAATAGCACAATATTTCTCTTTAATAGTGACTTGATCAAACATGTGTGGGTGCTTTGTTGAGGCTTGAAGAGGATTATAATAGCTGAAATAAGATGAGATAATTTGCTGACAAAGTTGTTTCTTCTTTAGGAGAACACATCCTTCTGTGCATGTGTGTGTGTACATGAACATCCCCCCACACAACCACCTCCCACAGAAAATAAACCTTAAGTAGCTGTGCACTGAGAATGCTGATGGGGTGGAGCACAGTGCCAGAGGGAAAAGGGAAAGCATGCCAGGCTTTGTCTATTTGGAAAGAGGCTTTAACAAACAAGGGCACAGCATTGAGGTTTCTGCCCTCAAATGAAGAAATGGTGACTGTGACATGGCAGACATTGTGTAAGGATAAATTTTCTTTAACACCACAAGGCCACCTCCCCCAGCTCTGGACAGTCATGTCTGCTATGTGCTACATGGCCAATTTGCCAAACATTGATTGCCAGCAAAAAAATGATGCAAGCCAGAGTGCTGAAATGATCACCACACAGCAAACCTCTCTATCCTCACTGCCTACACAACACAGGAGTGAGCCACCAGCAGCAAGAGCTCCCCAGCCAGATGTCCTCCCCTCAAGCACCCAATCTGCCCCCTCCTGTGCTGAACTCCCAGCTGAACATTATTCACTGGGCCAGACAGCTCTACAGTGCAGCCCCACCAGGGGCCTCTGGACAATTCTTACCAACAGCTTAGCTCAGAATTCTTAATGGTGCTCTTGACAGACCACTGTGTGACAATGGTCACATATCTGCCTCCTTAGCCTGCCTTGGCAAGGCTGGTGAGGCAAGTGAAAAATGGCAAAATCAGACAATACTGCTGCTGCAGCTGGTATAAGCAGTGCTCAGGAAATGGGCAGTGGTGGGAGCTGGATTTGTGGTTTTGATGTTGTACAGAGCTGTGAATGTGTGTGCAAAATGAAAGAAGCCTCAGCTTTCAGAGATAAGTCTTTGAGGTGACACAGAAACACCAAATGGTTGGGATTAGCAGGGACCTCAGAAGATCATCTAGATAAATGCTCCTGCTCCAGCAGGACCAACTAGGACTGGTTGCCCAGTACACTGTTGCCAGGTTTTGAGTATCTCCACAGCTGGAGGCTTCACAACCCCTCTGTCCAACTTACTCCACCTTCACCTCCACACCCTCTTTTGTGTTCACATGGAGTTTCACACGTGCCAGTTTGTCCCCAATGCCTCTGTCCTGTCTCTGGGAACATGCAACCTGAGCCAGATGAATGGTCTGTCAATTCATACTGAATTCTGGATTCATGGAAGTCTGCATGGACACAGCAATCAGCCTAATGAAGCAATCTCTCTGAGGGGAACTGCATTTTTCCCTTCATTCCTCTCTACTCCTTTCCAGAATCCTGTTCAGTTTATCAGGAAATCCTATTGTGGACATCTGCAAAGATGACAACTTGAATATATTGAAATGTGTGGAAGAAGTGAATGGGGACTGTGGGGTGGTTATTTGCTGCTACAGCGTGGTAAGGATGGTTCCTGGGATATCTGTGGAAGTGTCAGATTTTCTTCAGCTGTACATGAAAGGTGAATATAACCAGTGCTTCAGACTTAAACTTGCTTAGCCAGTTCATAATCTGGAATTGAAGTTGTATCATGATGATTTAAATAATTTGGTACTTTCTTTTTTTCTGTGAGAAGAATAAAAATTAGTATTCTGTCAATTTCTAGATGTTTTAGCCCGTTCTTAAAACAATAACATAACTAAAACTGACTATCCAATTACAATGAAGCCCTGCATACAATCCCTGGTAGTGTGTACCACTGCCCCCAGCATTTTTCAAGGCAAACCAGTCATTAGCAATCGGAAAAGAACCCAGAGCCTGGACTGGTATTTCCCATTGCAGTTACTGGTGATACCTTGTGAGGTTATTAAGAGAAAATGCACAAGTTCCCTGTTGTTTCCCCTCCTTTTCCTCAGTGTCTGTCTTGCGTACCCTTTGTGGTATTCCGAGTTCACCACGCTACCCCAGCAGGAAAGCTGCCCCCGTGCACAGAGCGATCCCTGGTGACATTGATTTGACACAGATGCAGGGCAGGACAACTGCTCCGTGCTCCAGCCTGGCCACCAGCCCCGTGGGGCCCCAGTCCAGCTGCTGCTGTCCCGGCCTGATGCAGCACAAGAGGCCACACAAGATCACAGCCCGAGGTAATACGGCCACAGGCGAATTTGCTGTCATTGCTCTTTCTGCTCCTCACCTCCACCTTCACTTCATGCTGAGAATACTTTTGTCTGAGACAGTGACAAAGACTGGCAGACCCCAGAAATCACCTGGTGCAGTTTCTGCTCTGGCTTTTCCCAGGGAGGACAAGAAATCCCTTATGGGGTATAGCTCTTTGCTCCCCCCTCCTACCCCTTCCAATCTGGAAGACTTCCCTGGATAACTTCCAGCAACTATCCCATATGTGAGAATAGGCTTTTCTCTTTGTCCTAGAATATGTTGAAAGGAACTGACAACAGCAAATAAAAAAATCAAGTAACCAGCAGAGAAACTAGAGAGAGACAACAGTTGCTAGTGAAGGATATTGCAAGATGGTCACTCGTTAAAACAAACAAGCCAAGTTCTATTTAGTCTTCAAAGATTTAAAAGAACCACTTTACAATACTAATACTTTATGGTCAATAAAATGATTTCTGGAATGTTCTAGATAATTTTGAGATAAAAGCTATTATCTTGTCCTTTATTTTTTAATTCTCAATAACCAGGTGTGAGCGGGAATGTTATTAAAGTCACCTGAAGGCACGTAACCGAATTTTAATTGGATGATGTTATAGTTGTGTACTAATTCTGACAAACACTTTGTTGACTTGTCTCTGAAACAAGAATAGAAAAATAATGTTTTGTTTTGGTGTTTTGATATAGTTTGTCAGCTCAGTAACTCCAGCCCATGTTCCTGCTCTGTATATTATCTAGAGATGAGCATAAAATATAAGTGGACATTCATTTCCCATAGGTATAACTATAAAATAGTGTGAGAGAAATTTTAGTCACATTAAATAGTTTTCCCTCTTGCAAAACAAAACACATCAACAAAACAGTCTGATATTTATAATGGGAAGAAGTATTTGGGGAGGAACCGGTTTCAGAATAAAAAGAAGTTCTGAATTCTTTCTTCTTTAAAGGTCATATCTGCTTTAGTAGACTAATTTTAAACACATCTGAGACACTATTCAAAGTAATGAGATCAGAGCTAAGGGGTTCATTCACCCATCATGAAAATCTCATTTTTTCTGTCCTTAATGTGTGCTTGAAAATAAGAAAATAAATCTGGATTTTTGTCATCCAAAGAGTAACTAACAGGGAGCATGACAGAATAAGCAGTTTTCACAGAGGAGCAGACAGTTTGATTTGGCCTATGACTGCTCAAGACATGAGACATCCTGCTCAGCTAAAGGATGCTGGAGCCTCCACTCATCACATCACTGGCTATCTTCTTTGCATGGGTGGTTAATTTTCATGTGAGGGTTGAACAGTCAGCAGCCCAGGCACCCAGCAGGTGTGAAGGCTCAGTACAAGCAGGGGAGCACCCTTTATGTGCCAGCAGAACCTGTCTTTGCTGGGAAGTGAGAGCAGCTCAGCAAGTGCAAGGCAAAGCTTCTCGGGAAGTTTACAGTGGTTATTTTAAAAAGAGTCAGCTGGCCACCATCACTGGAAGCTGAAGCCAACATGCAATTTAAATCAGACCACAGGCAGAGATTTATCTGTGCTCCATCTGTAATGCGGGGATGAGATCGAACTGTGCGACTTTGTGTTTGTGAGGTACCTTGAGACTGGGTGGAAGGCCAAAAGGGAGTGCCAAAGATTCTGTTATTATGAAAAGCCATTCAAAGATAAGCAAATGTTGATGTTAGCAAAACCATCAACTTCCAAAGCCTTTTAAAATTCTTCTATGAAGTAAATTAATTTACATATGAAATACCCCAAATGTATTTTCTTTGGTAATGGCAAATTATCTTCCTATCAAGTAAGTACAGATTGCAGAAACCTAATTGGACTTTAACAACTTGTGAAAAATTACGGATGTTATATTTTATACATGTAAATGTTTGATTTTGTTTAAAAAACAGTCCCCTACCAAAGAAAAAAATCAATACATTTCATGTAAATGAAGCTAAACATAAATGTCCCTGTTGTAGCCTCAATTTGTTTATGTAACTCCATCAGCAGCGATGGATGCTATGTACATATCCAACTGAGTGACATATTGTGTTAGCAAGAATCTCACAATTACAGACAATTACCTTTTTTTTTTTTGCACCTGGTGCTTACAAGCATTCTTTGTTAGGTGGATTTCTTGAAGAAGGAAAGATTTTTATGTAAATGTCTAATGTCTCCTGAAGTTAAATAACCCCAAAACCAAACCACCACCACAACCAAAAACCCCAGAACAATCCAGTAGAACTGCAAAAAATCACAACTCTTAAAACACCACCATGCCATGGTGGTTTTTAAAACTGCACAAAAGTAAAAAAACTTTTAGGTATAAACAGCTTCTCTATTCAGAGAGAAACAAAAAAGGAATACTGAAATAAGTATCAGTAGTCTAAGTCTCTGGGTTATGCAAACATGTTCTGCAAGAAATCCTTTTCCACCCAATCTTCTGCACATGTGGCCCCTGCAGCACTTTAAACAAGTCAAATTTGAGTGTTCAGGTAACACCGGAATTACCCTTGTTCTTCAGAGCATGAAAGAGGAAGGTCTGTCAAGAGATGGAGACCCTTATAACTCAGATGCTGTTATACAGAAACAGCAGCAATCTCAACACTCAGCCTGAATAATAATTTCTGTTGTTAAAGAAATCTGTGGTATTTTTTGAAAGGGTGCAACACTCCCACCACTTAAGGTAAAATGCTAAAAGTTGACAGTGACAAAATATCTATGGTTAGAGACATGCTTTTTTGCTCAGCCTGTCTATTCCCCTTTCAGTTTGGATAAGTTATTAACTTCTGAACTTCACCACTTCCTTTAAAGCATCTGCAATATTCTAGAAATTTTGTGTGTTCAGCCAAAACCCTAACAAACATTGCAATGTTTGGCTCATGCTTCTGCCAAAGCATCAGCAGTGCCACATGCTAAACTGGGAACACATGGACACTGATGCAGCACAGAGAAATAGAGTGAGAAATACAGAATGTCTCCTCACTGCCAGAGCTTCTGCTCACCTCTGTCCACTCTGATACAGCTGAACCTGTGGGCTGTACTACTGCTATGATGTAGTTCTCTATCTCCCACCCCTCCAACAAAGTCAGAAATTTCCTTTGGATTTCCTCAATGAGCATCCAACACTAGACCCCCATACCAGAAACTAATGTGTCTCTTCAGAATCACAGTTTCTTCTACTGCAAACCAATTTCAGTTTAACTGAACTAATTGCAACTCAATTGAATACTCTCTCTTTGGAAAACTACAGAACTGCATACACAAAAGTATATTTAAAATAACCCTTCTAAAGTAACTTTAGGTACTTGAAATGCACAAAGTGCCAGATCAGTCTGGCACTTGACCTCAACTCAGCCCTCTTGCATGTACAGGGTATGATGCAGTCTTTAATTATATGGTTACATAATTATATTTCCACAGAAACCCGGATTTCTTCAGTGGAGTGGGATATAGAATGAAAGCATATGGCTTTAAAAATGTATTTATGGTAATTTAAAGAGATTAAAAAACAACCAGTACTGAAAAGATCATTTATCTCAGCAGTAGCAGATGGGGCTCCTGCTGAGATCAGGACTTCATTGTGCTCTGCTCCGTACATGCACATTAGATCAGACAGCAGTTGTTCCAAAGACTTTACAGTCTAAGTAGGGCAGTCAGGCAAAACTACAGGAAAAGGAATTATTTCCTTCATGTTACTAAGGGGGAAGTGGAAGTACTGGAACACAAATAAGTTAAAGCAAGGTCAAGTGACTGAATTCAGCTTTGCTAAGGTGAAACTAATTTTAACCCATTACTACTGGCCTCCTGGTATACTGGTCAGAGCTACTGGTCTGCAAGAGGAATATAATTCCTGGCAATTCACAGATGTAGAGGTTGGGAAGTGTTATTACCATGAGCTAGGCTAGTCTTAGTAGTTTCCCATCATTCCAGATATCTGGAATAATGGGGAACAGGAATCTCTGAGTATCTGAAGGGAGGTGTCAGAGGATAGAGCAGAACTCTGCTTGGTGGTGACAAGCAATGAGAGAGGAGAAATTGATGCACAGGACACTTCACCTGAGCATGAGGAAGAATTTCTTTACTCCGCAGTGACCACTCACGGGAGCACAGAGAGGCTGTGGAGTCTCCCTCACTGGAGATATTCCAGAACTGTCCGGACACAATCCTGTGCAGTGTGTGCTGGGATGGCCCTGCCTGAGCAGGGAGGTGGGACCAGACTCACCCCCTGTGGTCCCTTCCAACCTGGCCCCTTCTGTGATACCCTGCTGTACTTCATCAATGTTACAACTGTAACAGCTTTGCTTTTGCCTTCATGGCCAAGTCAAGCCAAACTGCTCATTAACCTTGCCCTAGTAGATGATTTTGCTACATAAAATTAAAAATTATCAACTAATATTTCCTCCTAAGAGGGAAAAGTTCAGGAATGGCTTCACAAAATAAAGTTTAGCAGCCTTAGAATTAGTAACTAACTGGCTAAGCATGTTACACAAGTGTGACATGTTTTAATTGAATTTACAAGTTCTTTACAAAAGAGAGGCAAAGTTTTGCTATCAGAGTGTTGAAGGTCAGGATTAGGGATAATTTGTCTCTTCCAGAATCAATAGTTCCTAATAGAAAACATGCAGTGGTTTAGACCTAGTACAGTGGATTCAAGAATTTCAAGATCTGAAAAAATCTGATGAGAAAGGCGCATTGCAGTTTGCTTATCCAGGAAAAGGTTTGTCAAAGAACAAACCTTTAGAGATTTCCTTTAGGCTAGTAAAACCCTTCAGCTTACAATTTCTAGACAGCCTGCCAAAAGATTTCTTAGTTCTCCTTTGTCTGCTTTCTCTCACCCAAATATGCTGCAGAATAGTTAGTTAAAGGGAGTTCTTTGGAAATATGTGTGTGGTTTAGGGAAGATTTTGAACAGAAAATCAGTTAATAAAGTAATGTTATTTCCAAAGAATACTATGCAGTATTACAGAAATACAGTGTATTTCTTTTTTGGGAAAGTTGGAGCAAATATATTTTTATTACATGCATGCGCACGTTCCAGGTAAAGTTGTAAGATACAACATATTATTCAATTCAATTAGTATGGTTTAAAAAAGTTTTGTAACATAGATCTCACATTTCCTTTACAGATAAGAATTTCCAAAAAAATTTAATCTATAAACCAACATAAACAGCTGCATTGTTTTTCAGGCCTCAGTGGTACAAACAATATAGAGAATATAGCTAAATTCTTTTGTTGAAGCAGACGAATTAGTCTCTCATGTTCTGCATGCTTTTAACCATCTGTATGACATACCTGAAGAAATCTTGCCATTGTAATATTCTCCAATTTGTAAATGATACTACATATTTCAAAAGAGAAAACCTGGTTCAGTGCATAAGGAAAGTCTTTGGTCTGAATAGACCTACTCAGACCTTTTCTAATCATCTCCATCAGACCTTGACTGAGAAAGAGCATTCCTAACATAAATGTCCTAATGAAACTGTTAGAAGATTCAGAGTCAAGCTTTTGAATCTACAAGGCAATCTTGAAGCCCAACTCTGCTTCTTTCTCACAGCTCTTTGCTGTAGTTTATGGCAATAGAAGCAGCAATCTTCTTTTACACTTACCCTGAGCAGCTCTGGAAATCAGACTAGCTGGTTTAAATAGAATAGGAAAGGGTATGGGGAATGTACAAATTCCCAGTGTTGGCAAGATCCCAGCATTTATAGGATAGATATATAAAATTGTTACTCTGGTGCAAAGTGTTGCAATCAAAAGCACATTTCAGAAGGCAAGAAAATGACAAAACAATGTCTGACATCTTGCAGTTGATACACAAAGTAGTATTAATATAGAAGAACGAGAAAAGGCAGAGACAATTATGATGCTTAGTATTTCAAAAGACTTCAAAAAGTGAGTCATCTTGAAGCAGTATTAAAACAAACAAACAAACAAAAAAACCCCCTTCACCACCAAATTAAGTTCCTTATCTGTCTTTTTATGTGTTTACAAAAACTGAGCCTGGAACTCTTGTAATAAGAGCCCTCTATTGTTGCAACAGAAGTTGTAACAGTTTTATTTCTTTGTAGAATTGCTGGGCTGGAAATGTCTATAAAATATTAGAAAATAGTGTTCAATTGCTAAAAGTTTCAGAGCATTACAGCATAGTATTGTTGTGCACAATGAAGTTATCTTCTATAAGATATTCCTGAACAAGAGTATTTGAGCCTGTCCCTCAAAACTAAGTTGAGTCTTCAAGGCAAGCTTGAAAAGTTTAGCAAGAAAAATATGAACAAAGCTTTCAAGAGAAAACAGATACACCACTGTCTGAAAAAGTTAGTCACATTATTTTACACAGGTGGTTAATTTCCCATCACATAAACAGAAAAGATAACACATTCTACTTGCAGAGCAGCACAGTCATTTTCTTCAAGTAATTTGGGACTAAATTTAGTTACACGTATATTTACCTATCACAGTGAAGCCAACATCATCACCATACTACTTTGGTTTTTACTCTGAAATTTCTGCTGATTAAAAAGCTTGAAAGACTATATTTGTTTTCTCATAAGCTTCTGTCTTTCAGATTAAAAAAACCAAATAAAACCTGCTTATTATTCATATGCATTTGATTCAGAACTATGTTGCTTTTTAGCAGGTAATTAGATGTAAAACAATAAAGGCTGCTCATCTGGCTGAAGTGAGGAAAATATTATCCTGAAAAAAAGCATGATGAGCTCCTTGAGTAGCAGTACTGGATAGGAGCAGAGAAAGTCAGCTTTGCAAAAAGAAGCAGAGACACAGCGTCATCATGATGCGTAGTTAAATCAATGTGTAGTTAAATCTTTAAGATAAAGAAATAAAGATGCATAATCTATTAAACTAAATATGAATGAAAAAGAACTCTTTTATCCTCAGTATAACTTTTGCTCATTGGATAACCCCCAGCACAGACAGTCTCCTTTACAGTGTATTTAGTCCAGATCTGTACCACAAGTCTACATTGCTTTGATCAGCCACTCTACCAGCCAAATATTTCAGATGGTTTTCAAAGGAACACTTTGGCTCACGGAGGAGACAAAGTCACATCTCATGCTCTCATGAGGACAGTGGTGCTGTTAGAGCCAGCAAGCAAGTGGCAACTCACAGCTGGTGCCAGGAACTCTCCCTTGGCGTGGTCACACCAACACTCTGAAATAGAGATTTGTTTTGAGAGAGGCTGGGGAGGTGGGGGGCTCATGCAGCAAAGCAGAAAGAAGATGATGGGGGTTCATTTCTCAATCCACATTAGCTATGCCAGGAGCATAAAACTAAATTGAGTGAACCTTACTTTTGGGGTATCTTTTTTTTTGGTCAGATTTACATCTTGCTCTGTTTGTACTATGGGATCTTATTCACTCAGTAATATTTTGATAGTTGTGCTGGTTTATATAATTGCTGCCCTTAGATGTTCATTTCTGCCCCTGTGTTACCCCTCTCTCATGCCAGCACGATCATTTCTGCAGCTGATTTTGTCAGTTCACTTTACTGTGCAATCTGGCTTGTAGTTAGCAAGAGAAAATGTGTTTTTTTCCATGAACCAGTTTCCTGAACTTGAATTGTTCGCTATGAATATGCAAAGAAGGAAAATGCTTCTGAATACCTAAATTCTTTATGACTGCAAAGAGAAAGAAAAGCTTTTTTAGTATTATCCCATAGGAAATATTCCATATTCAAAGTAATAGCCAGCCTGCAGAACTGACTCCTGGAGCACTACTGTCTTTAAAAGGCACACAAATTTTCCCCAGAGCAGACCCATCTAAAAAGGGGTAATGGTTATGACACCAGTTACAAGTGGAGCAGAGCCCACACTGTGGAGGAGAGCAGAGCCTCAGTGGAGCTGGGTGCCATGCCACTCAGAATGTGACAGGACTTCTCAATTTGTACCAGTTCTGGATCCAAGCCTGTATAAGGGAGGGGAAAGGTTTATCTTAAGCTGGTTCTAACTTCTATCTGCATGAGCTTTCTCAAGTCTAAGAAGAGCCAGCTAAGCAGTGAAACATGACAAAATGCCTAATTCCAAGGCTAGCATTGCTAACCCACCAGCAGAGCACTAGTGAAAACAATCTGCTACACTTGGCTATGTATTCATCCTAATATTTGGAAGACAGCATGCAGGGGGACTTCAGCAGGAATAAGCCCTTTCTGTTCTTTGCCTGTGTTTCATGCCCAGCCTTAACTCTTAAAGATCTATTTTCTCCTGTTAACATAGATTAAAAACATGACTGCAATAAGGTAGTGTTTTCCTTAAAGTAAAATTAATTTTAGAAACAATTTTTTGTATATAAAGTCTAGGTAGATTTATTTTTCTATTGAAAATTAAAGTTTACTTTTGGCAGATGATGAGGGACAAATGGGTTGGTGGAAAGCAAAGACATATTCTACCCTTGACTTCTTTTGTCTGGTCATCTTTCCTCCATTTGCCAGAAATTACAAAGCAATTGAGTTCAAAGGCACCACACATTGTGAGTCAGAGAGTGGATTTCCAGCGTGTTTATGTTGGATGTATTTCCATGATGTTTGTAGTGAGCGCTGAGGCCCCACACCAGAGACAGACATTCCTACACTTCCACTAGCAGCCTTCCAACACCTAATGAAATAGGAATTCCTCACCGGGTGGGACTCCCTTACACCCTGCATATTCGGAAGAAAGCACTTTCATATTGGCACAACAGATTCCTCATTAGTGTTTTTTCTTGTTAAAACACAAAGCCTGGGCCAGACTCTGGGCTGCTGTGCGTGCTCTGAGCCATCTCAGGCAGCGGGGCAAGCAGGCATGGAGCTGAGGAGCTCCTGCCCCCATCCCTGTCCCATCTGTGACAGGGCAGGCTGATGGAGCTCCTGCCCCCATCCCTGTCCTATCTGTGCCAGAACAGGCTGGCTCTGCACAGCCTCAGCCCCAGGATCAGCACAGGGCCCGGGGCAGCGGCGTGGCACCGAGCTGTGCCAACCTGACTAACAAGGAGCCTCGCCCTGCTCCCCACCCCTGGCATGTACCTCTGAGCCAACCTTGCACTTCTCTAACCCCACTGTGAACCTGCTCTACACTGGCAGAAAACTCACCCTACCAAATGAACAAATGAAAACTTAATGTTTCTGCCAGATTTCCTCCCTCCACCTCTTGAGCCAAGTGCTGGTGTTGCAGCAGCCAGCCAAGGGGCAAGGAGCACAAAGTACTAACCACTACCTGAGTCCCATTCTGATAGCAGCCATCACTGGATCATCTGGGTTAACGTGTCTAATCACACTGTGATGAGACACAGACGTTCTTCATAGCCTGCTGTAGGCCTTAACAAGGGCATGGACAAACATAGCCTTGAAAAAGCTACCCTGACAAGACTTAAACATGTAAAGGATGTTCAATCTGGCAGATAAGCTCTGCACTCCCTTTCTAAGCAGGAAGGAAACCCAAGTTCTTTTGAATAAGTATGAGGGTTACAACTAGAAGAAGTGCTCATACATGACAACAGATGCTATAGCAAGGCCATTTTAAAAAGCTTTCAAATTTTGAATATTTACAAGTGTATATGTGCCCCAAGGATGCTTGAGAGAAACAAGAAAAAACACAGATGCAAAGAAAGCAATAGTCGGAAGTGTGACCCCAGGGAAGGGCAGGGAGGGAAGGCTCTGTAGCATGAAAGCAGCTGAGGAAGTAAACATGGAATCTGAGAGCACAAGAGTACCCATTTGGGGCACAAGGCACTGTTTTAGTTTTGGTCGATGAACAGACCCACACAGGAGAGACACACACGGTGTGCACACAGAATGATTCCCTTCTCCATTTAAAAGGCATGCTTAGGTCAGGAGCTCTCTCTGGGCTAATTGCTTGAGTCTGAAACAGCACTGCTGGTGTCTGGGATATAGTTTCTATTTATTATAAGCCTGTCTGTTCCCCAGGTTGTACCAGCACAGACTCCACAGGCAGGATCAGACCTTTCAGGAAAGGGATGTCACGCTGCAGTGCTGGGCAACCAATGTCACTGCCTCCTCTGCTTGTTATCCAAGGAAAGCTAAGGCTCTTGTTTCAATTATGTCTCATGCAAGCTGCTTGTGCTAACCAGCTGCCATTATTTCAAATGGAAAATGTGCTTGGTAGAATGGTTTAGCAACTTGTATTGTCCTGTTTCTAACTGGTATCATGTTATCAACGTGCTAGTGCCTGCAAAGGCACCTTATGCTAAAACACTGTATTAATCTTTGAATTCCTGCATGGTAGCAGTACTAAAAAACAAAGCTTCTCTTTCTCTTCATAAAAGAAAGAAGGAAAAAAAAAAAATCGATGTGGGGCACAATCCCCCACCTGTAAAGTTTTTCTTTTCTACCCTGACAATCTTTGTGTGTGAACTGCAGTAGCTTTTTGTATTGAAAACTGGCCACTCCTAACTGATAAGCTCACCGCTGTTTGCATTCTGAAGAGACATTAGGACAGAAGCTCAGCAACAGCAAATCAGCTGCTTCACCGAAGAAAAGTGAGCAGTGGTAATTTATGTTAGCTAAGAGTCAGGATTCATCCTGCTTAAAAACACAGCTTGTTC
The DNA here is from genome assembly GCA_013397195.1 of Hylia prasina. Classification (NCBI taxonomy): domain Eukaryota; kingdom Metazoa; phylum Chordata; class Aves; order Passeriformes; family Sylviidae; genus Hylia; species Hylia prasina. The sequence continues at coordinate 364,097 of VYXD01004002.1, forward strand.
CAGTAAGGAACCTCACTCAGCCTACAGGAGAGGGATGAAGCAGCACTTAACCAGGTCAAAGGGCAGCTGGGAAAACCACAGATATTTCCAAATGTATAGAAAAAAATTGCCCCACCACTGGAGTTGCAAGATGTGCTGTAAAGAAATCACTGATTACACCAGCACACTAGTCCAATAAATTTTTCAGGAGGAGACTCACAGAAGCCAGGGGACATTTGATTATTTCATGGTAGGAGTGTAAAAACACATGTCCAGGAGAAGAAGCAAGAGCTTAACTCCTCAGACAGCAAAATTCCTTCTGGAATTCCCTGGTACTGAGCAGTGCAGGGTGGAGTCACTGCAGATTTCTACACTTACTGAAGAGGTGCAGTGATTTTTCCCCTGCAGGGGAACAGAAATAGGTGGAGGTACATCCTTCTCTCACCAGTCTGCTACCCCTTCCCTTTGGAAGTCACACCTCATTATGGGCTCCTTCTCCCCCCTTCCCAAAATGCTGCAGGTGCCATGTGGTTCATGGCATAAGACCTTGGGGGAAACAGCACACTCTTGTTGCTCAACTGATATTAACTGTGTGCTCATTGCCCTCTAAGAATCCTTTCTTGGATCAGCGATGCCATTACTGCAAATATCAGTAGAACTACAATAGACTCTATCATTCTTTCCTGCATTTGAATTTTATCTTGGATTGCTTTTTCCAGAAGGCCACAGCTAGTTCCCATTGTTTTACTCAATACAATTATAATGGTATTTCTGTTTCAGGACAGCAAAAACTTGTTTGCTTTTATTTCACTCCCCTCTTACTTATGGATGCAGTCATAGGTTTAAATGTGCTATGGCTCACAGCTGACAGCTGAGTAGGTTTCTTTTCCACTATTCTAAAAATTACAGTTTGCCTTTCACAATTCCTACTACATGCCACTCCTACTGCTCAGTTGTTAGGCAGCAAAGCACATAAAAAAATAAGAGAATTAGAGGGTGTCAATTCAGTTTAAAAGAAAAAAAGCCACTGAAAAGCCACATCACTTAATTCTGATTCAGAAAACATCACGTTCATACTTGTATTGTTACATTGAGCAAGGACTCTCTGAACCTACACCTCAAGTCACTATTGCCCTGCCATCCTTGTAGGGAAATACCATGACACACTGTCAAGCAGTCATGGTAAATGTATCTCTTTGAAAAGTTAGGTTCTATTTGAAAAGTTAGTTTCTTCAGCAAGTAGTTTGCCCTCCCCCTGCCCTCCCCAAAACAAAATCCAAGAATTTTGCAATTTCCCCCACATTCTAGGAACGTTTTGTTTTATTTGACAGTTACTTAGCAATTATTCAAGTCTGACATTATGAAAACTAATGTAATTCCATAGTATAAACTATCTTCAGAGGTCAAGTGTGAAAAGAGGATATAATCATGTCTTTGAATTACACAGTTTATCATTCCAAATTAGAACAAAACCACAACAATTAAAAAAATGAGAGAGTTCACAGAGTAACAATTTTGCATCCTGACTGATAATTTGTTTTTAAGACCTCTGCGCTTTTTGCTTTATGAATGACCTGCTGAATGGCCTTGTACAAGTCACTTATCCTCTTTATGCCTCAGAGCAGATACAGCTGAGAGAGATACACACTGGCTATAACTATGTGTCATTATGCCAGGGCAATGCAGTGTGTCAACCTGACTATTATCTTATCCTACCTACATGGGGTGCATCCATGCCGATTTTGCTTACCCAGACAAGTATCCCATTTGCAATTTCTAATAAATGAGGTAAGGAACATATACTGCAACTGCTCAAAGTTTAGAGAAATAACCCTTCTCTCCCTGCCCCAAACAACAACAATCATTTTTCCCTCTGTCTCTCGTGACTGCAGTTCTTGGGAGCAGAGCTGCATACATAATGCAGCTAAAGGTAATGGGTTGCTGTTTTCAAATATCTGAGGTACTGCTTCCAGCTGCATAAGATGTCGTGGTCTCCTGTTCCATGACAACAAGAAAATTCAATGCCCACTTTATGCAATAGCAGAGAGATGTGATTGAAATGGCAAATACACTCTGCAAAGGAACAGCCATATCCAAGGAGGGCAGGGGGCACGAGAGTGTGGGCAGCAGCCCTGGGGGTAAGTGTCTGAGTGGCAAGACCATGGAAATAACATTTTGAGGTGCATTATTGTTAGCTGCCTCTGAGATTGTCAGGTTGCTAGACCTCTGGTTGCTGCAGCCAAAATGCACCCCATAGTTATGAGGCTTCCCTTCTGAGGAAGCTGCAGTTTAGATGACCTTTTCCTGCTTGAGTGAAGACCTATCCTGCTAACTACAGATCTATGTGTGTTATCAATTGTGCAACCCGGGAAGAACTTAACCTGTTAACAGCAGAATGTTAGAGGATATTACTGCACACAAATATAATCAGAAAGATCATATTAAGCACACCTGACATTAATTACAGCATGTTTACATGGTATATCTTCCCACAGCTTGTCTGCTTTAAATGCCCTTGCTGAAGTATGAGGTTTCCATTCCACTGTTACCTGAAAGAGATGTGAGCAGGAGGAAACTCTTGAAGCTGCAGCTCTGTGCTAGCCATATGTTACTTGCAGATGCAGAAGACTTACCTATTAAAATTCAGAGCAGCTGTGTTCAATGATAAAATGATAAGTAGTATCAGCTCCTTCTCCAGGGAGCTGAGCCACCATCATCTGTGTAAGGGAAAAACAGTGAACTTTTTTCCAGTGAACTGGATGGAAAGTCACAGATAGCCAAAAGAAGGACATAGAATCCCAGGAACTGGTTTTGTTTGCAGCATTAATTCAGGTTACTTGAGGCTCATGAGGTGAGGAATCCTTAAAGGACCTGCACACTCCACAAAAACAGACTTATTCTAGTATATCCTTAGGCCTTCCTTCACTCTGTGTGCTCAGGAAGCTCCCTTTTAAAGTTGCCATTCCTATCAGAAGCACTTTTTATAATCTTATCCTTCTAGTTTCAGCCTCAGCTCAGCACCCACTATTTAACTGGCAGCTGACCCTCTGTAGCTGTGTGAGCAGCCCACAAAGGTCTTCCCACTTTTTATCTGCAGCTCTTTATTACAACTGAAGCTGAAAAATGAGACGACACACCAAAAGGATTTGGTCTGGATTTCAAATTTCATAGTATTCAGGGTTTTGTTGATTCCCCCATTTTGGATTCAGACCAGTTTAAAAAGTTAGTCACCAATAGCTCATTTCACCCCCAGGTATCAAGTTCTCTCACACAGACTCACAGTATGCCTGGCTACACAGTCCTAAACCATTTTACACTGAATTGCCAGTGACATGCTGCCCTCACCCTGAAGGCAGTTCTCTGGTAGCATTTGAAAGTGACGTCTTTGGGGCAGTGAGTCCAGAGAGGGGTGGCCAGAAGGCAGAATGAGTCATCAGACTTTCTCCCTGCTTTGGGCACAGCTGTCCACACTGTTCCAGTGCACAGAGCACCTCCATTTAGTTTTCTCCAAGATCTGCACTCTCCTGCTGGGGGAGGTCTCTGCTGCTTGCATCTCACTGTGAGCTCCAGATCCAATGCTACCCTCAGTCAGTGCCTGGGATCATTAAGTCATGAACAACATGATTTTGATCAGTGCTTAATCAACTGCAAATCTAAAGTCTTGGAAATGAAAGATTTCCCCCACATGCTGTGCTTTTTGCATAAATGTGAAAGGCTTCAAGAAACACAGCTAGGGATGAATGGCTGCAGTACAGACAAAAGTCTGTTCCCACAGATATATATATGCAGGGCTATTGCTTTTTAAAATTCTCTTCTCTCAGAATAGGAGACTTACAAGCCTTTCTTCATTTAAATATGTGTTGTTGCTGCCAGATTTCTTCAGGATAACCTAGACCTTTGCCTACTGATAGTAGCAGTCCAACCAAAACATGAAGGTGACACCTTCTGCGTCTCTTTATAGAATATTTTCATTCATTAGTTTTAGCTGAAAGCTGCTGTGGTCAGGAACCTTGCTTCACTGGTCAGTCAGTACCTGCCAGGAACTGAGAAGTAATTTGTGACTGGGAATAATGATAGTTTTCTCTATCATGGATTCAGTGGAATTGCAGCATGGCAGTGGCCAGCAAAGGTGTTTCAGAGCAAACCACAGCCATCACAAACAGGTGCATGCCAGAAACTCTACCAGAGTCCCAATGCTATCACAAGCTCTTAGGAAGTCTTACACTTGAAGGTAGTTCAAGCATCCTATGACAGTTTTGTGTTATAATTTACTAATGCTTTGTGGCTGTAATTATGAAGATCATCCACCTTTCCTTCATATAAATATAGACCCTTAAGCTGTTGCCCACTCCTACAAGCCTTACTTTTCTCAAGACCTACGTATCAATTACAGTTCTTTTTTGTAGCCAGGAGACATTCCTAGTTTGTGTTCTTGTAACTGCTCTCTACAATTTGTTCTGTCCTCTCAGAAGCTTCCAACCTACATACTATTTCACTTAACTCCCACCCCCTCCTTGTAAATCAGGAACATTTTCAGAAGCCTGTCTTTCTTCAATGGTCTTGTGCCAACACACAACCTGAAAATTCCACAGTTTTTTGGTTTTCACAGCGAGTTTTATCACTTCACTCTGCCCTTAACAAACAAATATGCACAGCAAGAAAATCTGCATTTGTGCCTTCTGAGACAGGGTTCAGTCCTGTTGTCTGTACAAAGAGTCACTATCTGTATAGAAAAGCAGTAAAAGAGCAAGACAGAAGGAACCAACATGAGCATTTAAAACCAGGGGAGCAATGAGAAGGCCAACAGAGTGAATAGTTAAGACTATCAGTACAGAATCTGACCAGTTTTTCTATTCAGCATTTGTTTCATGTATTCTTTAAAAAAAAGTATTAATTTCTAATCATCTGAGAAAACTCCACTAGCTGTTAAATAGTATGTTCACAAGGTCTTTTGTCTTGCAAGCTTGGTAATGTTCCCTCCTCCTTGCAACACTGAAATATGAAACCTGATAAATTGCAGATTTTTATATGCTACTGAATCACTTTAGAGGCAGAAGCACAGTGCATCTCCCCTCTGAACAGAGTGGTGATAACTAGAAGAAACTGTACAGAATTTAAAACAAATATCTGCAAGAGCAGGCCATTTTTATTATGCTAAATGTATGGGAACTTTTGGGTTTGGTTTTGTTGCTGCCATTTTTTAAAGCAGGTTCCATGTAGGAGAATTCCCATTTCCTTTTGAGGCACAGCTAATCCAAAAGTTAAGTTTAGAGAGCACAGCACACCAGGCAAGAAGTAACAGTAGCCTTGCTGAGACCACAGTTACACAGAAGGAAGAGAAGATGGAGAAATTGGAAACTCACTGATTAATTTCCACTTGCTTTCTCCTTCTCAGGGATAATCATAGAAGATAGTGGTGGAAATGGATACATTTTAAAAATCATAAATGTAAGGTGCAATGAGGCAGCAATACACAGTTCCAGAACATAATAACACAAAACAAGGAAAACATAAGTATAATATAAATTCCAATGCAACCAGTGAAGATGGAAAATATTAAAATTGTAAATGGGACAAAGAATGGAAGAACATGGATTACTAAATCATTAATGTGCAGTAAGACTAGTTTTTCATATAAGTTAAAATGAAAGTTGAATTTCTCCAGTTGTCATTCTGGTTTTGTGTGTAAATTGATTAGCAGTAGCAACTGATGCTTTAAAAAACCAAAAACCAGCTTTCCCCTCTCCCCCAAAAGACCAAAATGCCCAAACACGCAAATCTCAACAAGCAAAACAAAAAAACCCCAAAGGCCACCCAACCTCCCACAAAAAACTTTTTTAGCATGTTCCCATAAAATAGTCCAATTTTATGACTAGAAATACAGCCCTTTTGATTACGATTTTTTCTCTTTCATAAAGTGCATAGATGATGCTTAAAGTCTTGTGAAGGAGAGAAAAAGAACAAATCAACTATTGGTGTTTCAGAGAGCTCTGGATGTAGTCAAAAGATCTTGCAGTTCAGACACAGAAGTATTTAGAGGTGAATGTTTTATTTGCTCCTGGAGATAGTCTGGATTGTTTAGGAGCAGAAATTTATTACTGGCAGAGAGGATGCAGCTGATTTTCCATTACCTGGTATTACTGGGCAGTGGAAGGGTCATGAGCAAACAAAAGCTTTCTGGTCTGCCACATCTCAGATGAGTTAATAGCAACCTGAGCACATGGAATTTCAAGTCTTGAAGAAGATCAATAGCCTTGTGGCCTCCTCAAGCCCTGCATCTCCACTTCCCTGCTTGTGTGACAAGGGCAATAATGAAACAATGCTTCATCATCACCTAGGGTGAGGAGCAGAGGCTGAGGCTCAGCTACAGAGCAGGAAGGGAGACCCATCTTATGGAACTGGGAAACCACACACAGTGAGCACCGGATGCTGCATGAATGACTTTGTTTTCCTTTTAAGAAGGAGCCAAACTCTTTCATAAAGAACATTTGCATCAGCCAGCAGTAATAAATTCCCAGGCCTCGATGCATTGCTGACACTGTCCTTACCCCCTTAAACAATGGGCCACACTCCAGATCCTCTGAGGAAAGCAGAACACATCTGGAGAAAGGCACAGGGGCCTTAAGCCATATGACAGAGCTACATACACAGCAGCAGGCGCTGGGGCTGCTGACAAGTGTCCAGGCAGCACAGAGAGCTTTGCTCCCTCAACAGACAGATCTAAGTAACAAGTCTGATGTTTCAGAGTTTCCAACTGGCAAGAACATCTGTTGCTAAACACTCTACCTCCACGAGTTTAGAAAGGAAAATTTAAAAAGGAAGTAAATAGACATTAATATAATTGAAATCCAAAGGCACATTGAACTAACAGTAATGTTAGTCTTGTATGTAACACCAAAGTCTCTGCATGTTACAGTTTGCACAAGTGAAATCCATCTTGCATTGCAGCAGAGCTGCCTGATGCCAAGTTAACACAAGCACCAATATGAACAGTTGCTGCAGAATTGTCCCGTGAACACTGCAGGCAATATCTGCAAACGGTGAGGCTAATGGCAAGTTTATCAGCAATGGAAAGAGCTTTTTGTCTGCGTGCTAGCAATTGTAAGGGAGAAGATCGGCAGAAGATGTAGTCACAGTGATGAACCCCTTGTTCTCTGTGTTCTGAAATTTTGCACCATCAGCCCTTTCAGCTCAAGGTCTGGACAGCTGTGCCATCCTGGTGCCCACCCTTGCAGACATATCCCAAAGAGGTGACCCGAGATTATCTTGCCATCAGGGTTAGTACCGTATGACTCAGTAATAGATCAGCACTTTTATTAATATTTCAACGCATAACATTATTATTAAAAGTATGAGATCACCAATAAAATAAGATAGAGATTTAATTTACTTTTTCACTAAGACTTTAGCTGGTGTTATCTAAATTTGTGGTCAACATGCTTTTTCTGCTCACTTGCAGTATCACTCATTTCACATGTTCTACGCTGCTGCAGCACATTGTGTTTCTACTGGTGTCTCTAACAATAAAAAAAAGTATGCAACAAAAATCTACACATCAAACCTTTGCCTCTAGTAGAAAAATCTTGCATCAACCCCCACTGAAGTGCATCCACCTCACAGAGGGCAAACAGCAACAGCTCAATAACTGTTTACAGCTAAGCAACAGTTCAAGATGAGATTTGTAGAAACTTTGACTCTGTCACCTTCCAGTTTACTCAGCTTGATTTCCCTCATGTTTCAAATAAAAAAAGACATATGAAAACATAAAGTATTCCACAATAAGTTTCACAGCAAAATATATCACTGGGCACCAAATAAAACAACAACCAATACAAACAGTTTGGTAAGATAGATAGAAATTGGATTACTTACAGCCCTAGCAGCCTTCCATCATCTTCTACAGAGAGTGGTTGCCAATTAGAGCTATATATTTTAGTAAACTTTGTTGTTTGTGTTAAAAATAAGCACAATAAAAAAGGGGGGGGGGGCACAGAAATCTGTTTAGGATTAATCCATACCTTTGAGGTTGTGGTTACAAAAGTATTCCAACTCCCTGCCTCACACTACTGGGCCCTGGAGACCAAATGAGCTGTGTCATCTTCCTCACATGCAGGGCAAATTCACAACATCTGGCTGAGCAAAAAGATGTTCCCCCACCAGAACCTCATCATGCAAGGCAAATCTCCTGCAATTAAGCCAACCTGTTTTACCTCACTACTGCTGTAACTCAGCCCTACACTTATAACCCTTTCTTGTTTGTATTCTTTGTGTGGTTCTTTTTATCCAATGTAAATACACATTTTATAGTCAACAAGTACAGCTATTTTTGAGAAGGGATTGGATCAGTTTTGGAAAGTAAGAGAAATGTAAAACAAGCACAGAGGCTGAAAAATTGAAATTACATATCAAAGTATACCTTAGAAGGGTATCCTCAAGGTTGTAAATCAAAGTATTTTAAAAGCTACAAAATACTAAAATTAAATTTGTTTATACAACTTTTTTTGGGGTCCTCTTGTGGATATATGGTACAATAAAATCCTTAAAAAGTGATCACATGCAATCGATTCTTCTGAACCCTTTCCCTTTCATTGCATAAAATAGACAATGTTCACTTAAGAAGAAGATATTCAATCTTTTGCTGTTTTTTTTGTTTATTATTTTTATTTATTTTTATTTTTTATTCTTTTACTCAATATCTGGCCCATGCCTTACACCCAGTATAATAGTATACTTCTGCTGTAAGGAGAGAAGCAATAATTTTTTCATGGTCTATTTTATGCTGTATATTACACTGGTATCCAGCTGTCCCACTGGCAACGATGATTTTAACACATCTCTGCTATGAGAATGGAATGAGTCAGACTGCAAATGCAAAAATGGGTCAAAAATTGGTAAAGTAAAAATACCCTATACTTTTGGGTGTCTGTTTCAAGATGTGTATATGCCTTTTTTTTTTCATTCTCTTCTCTCAAGGACATTTTACATGGGTTAAAACAGAAGGAAGGTGATAAGGACAGAACCCCATTTAACCATCTGAATGCTGAAGGTGAAGTTGCAAAGGACCCAAATGTTACTTTTGTATCACTTTTATTTTGCAAACAGAAGAAACAAGTTTAAATGCTAATTCAGGAAAGCTAGTGCCAGCTCCTATGGGGACATCACCACAATGGTGCAGTGCCCTTCAGTATTTTTATTACTCCTGCTACAGTCTTGATCATTCACACTTCAGCTTTTCTATAAGGAAAGTTCAAATTGCTGTAAGGATTTCCACAACCAAAATACATTTTCAAAAATAATGCATAATTGAGCTAGATTGATTTGACTCTGTATGAACTTTGCAAGACTCTTTACTTTCAGAAGTCTCCTCTTAGGTCAGTTGCTAGATTCCCACAAACTACTCAGAGTAAGCAGTTCCACTTTTGTTTTTTTATCATTACTGCCTTATTCAATTCTACCTGAGCTTGTAGTTTCTTTATTCTTCTCTTAAAGCCAGTTTCTGATATGAGACTGTAGCCAGTAAATCAATCACAAGTTCTCTGTTCCAACTTCCTTTGGAATAAGTGCCACTGGAAGCTCCAGTCTCCTGTGATCAGCAGCTCAGGTCAGCAGTGCAGTGTACATTGCAGACTGGTAGATTTCAGTTCAGCCAAAGTATTTAAGACTTGTGTTCGACAGAGCCCTCGATAAATGGGTCTCTTCCAGAAGCAGCACAGTGAAAATCAGAGCACCAGCTGAACACAAAAATTGCTGGTAAGGTAGGAGATTGCAGAGGTTTCTGGGGATATTTTCCAAATGAAATATTTTCATGTCCTCTATGAACCTGGCTCACCTCCCTATCACTGAACATGAAGACTGGCTTTAGTCATCAGTGACTTATGTGGTTTTATATTGATCCAAAATCAGTGGCCTGGAGCTTTCCCTGAAAGATCATTTAAGTACCACAACTATGTTTTCATCCCTGCCTCAGTCTTGGTTCATCTCAGACAGACAGTAACAGCTTTCAGGAAAATGTCTTTTGGGTAACAAGGAAAAGAGGAAATAACCTCTGCTATCAAGGAAAAAATAATCAAATCATAGAAGTTTCAGATTGAAAAAGACCTTTAAGATGACTGAGACCAACCATTAATCCCACATTGCCAAGTTCACCACTAACCCATGTCTCTAAGTACCACATCCACATTTTTAAGTATTTAAAAGATACTTCCAGGGACAGTGCCTCAGTGACTTCCCCAAGCAGCCTGTTTCAATGCTTGATAAACCTTTCCATGTAGAAATTTTTCCTAATATCCAAATAAACCTCCCCTGGTGCAACTCAAGGCTATTTCCTCTTGTCTTGCCACTTTTTACTTTGGGGAAGAGGCTGACCCTCACCTGGCTACGACTTCCTTTCAGGTAGTTGTGGAGAGCTATAAGGTTCTCCACCTCGATATAAGCCCATAGTAATTACAGCTGATCTTAATTTGTGCGCCTTAAATTTAGTGAGTTATGTGCATAAAATGCAAAGTTAAACAATTTTGAGTACACTGGCTTATTAAAAGAGACAAGCAAGTCAAAGTCAAGCCAAGAAAGGTCATAACAACTTGTAGTTTTAAATATCAAGTTACAATATTCACATCCATCACAAATTCCATGTCTGTGTTCAAGTACTCATATGAGGGTAAGATATAGCTTTTGCATAGGATTTAAAGAAAACCATTTTAATCTTCCAGACTATGGGAGCTAAAGCAGCAAAGAAAATTCTCTGCTTCTCAGTACAACTTGTTATACAATTAATGTGATCTAGGAACAGAGTATTTACAGGGTAATTTGCAATATGTAAACTGTTAAGCACAAAATGGCACTCTTTAAGTCATTAAACACAATTCACCTTCATTACAGGCACAGTTGGGATCCAGGGATTTCTTTTTTTGTGAGTGTGAGCATAAAAAATGGTTGTTGTCAGGAGGATGACTTCTGCAGAATTTAATCAGGTCTAATACCAAGTATAAGTGATCAAAATTATATTTGATCAACACAACTCACAAAATATTTCTTCTCAACAAGACTCTGATATTAAGCTTATTAATGCACTCAGGAATCCACCTTTAATGTGTAACTCTAGGAGCACAAAGCATTTAATGTGATCACAGTCAAATTGCAATTAGGTTTCATCAAGACTGATATAATGGTATTTTCCTTCATGCTAGATAAACTGTTAGTTAAGGGACTATAACATTGTTTCACATGGTTTCTGGTTTTAATAAGCACACAGACTTGAAAAAGCCCAACAGCAGCTGCTTTTGCATGTTTTAATCATCCCAAGTAGTTATTCCTAAAGTGAAGTCTAGGACTACATACAGATTTAACTGTTCCACTGAGTGGTTTTAAAGGTTCAAATTCAGTTTTTCTTCCTGTTATTTATAAATTTGTAAGGGCAAATAATGTATTCCTAATGATCCTGGACCTAATTAAGTATAAATCACCTTTCCTCATGTGAAAGTCATGCTGATTTCTACCAGCAGAAAGTTTGGGTGCAAGTACCAAACACTACAGTCTTGTCTGTAACTTTGAAACAATGGGCAGGTTCATTCTTGTGTGCAGTTTCCAAGAGCTCTCCCAAACTAGATAGATGCAGGCTATGCAGGTGATTTCCCATCTGCATTCACAATCTAAAGAATAAATTCAACACCACCATTGTTTTGTACAAACAGGGACAGCTCCAGGGTCAGTACTTATGTAGAAGGCAGTAGGCCTGAGTCTTACTCCTGTGGATGACAAGAAGGAACAAGAAAAGTGTTTCTGACTAAAGGAAACCCTCAAAAACCAGGTCAAGTCCGTTTCTTGTAAGAAGTCGAGAGACTTTTATACTGAAGTGTAAAAGGTATAACAAGAAAGTGGAATTTTCTTTTCCTGAGAGATGTGAAGTTGGATTCACCATTGTCTTACCTTCTTATTTGGAGCAGATAACATCTAGTGAACCTACAGCACATAACTCAGAAAACATTACTAGACAAAAATTACTTGCAAAAAGAGACAACTGACAACTGGCAGAGATTCTGATTAAGAGAAAGAAATATCTTATTTCCCAGCATCCAACTGAAATACAATTCTTGGAACCTGGACTTTAAGAAATAACACTAGGTATTTCAATACTTTCTTTGACTCTTTTTAATTTTAGTTCAACTAGATAATGTATCTTGAGATGGTATTTCTTAGACTACATGATTATGGCAACAGAGCTTTTAAAAGTATTTGTATGCTAGCTCACAAAGTTATTCACTTCTCTAACATTTTTGTCTGGTGTATAAAAAATTAATAGAATGACCCAGATTTTTTTTAGAGTTCTGTATAAATTAAAATCACAGAAACACAGGACAGAAGGGATTTCAAGAGAGCACTTAGTCAAACTCCCTGCAAGAAGGAAGAATCAAGAACACTTAAATAATCATTACCATATTTAAACTGTTCTTAAAATCGCTGGTTAAGGACTCTTACCAGAATGTTTCTGGGTAAACCACTGCAATTTCAGAACACAGAGAATTCAGAAGTTAAGTACATTTATTTTTTACATCATTGTAGGCCACTGAGTGTAAATATTCACAAATTAAAAATATCTGGGTTGTACTTGAAAGTTCCATACTTCCTGTAAGTCTTTTACTTTCTGGGATAATTAAGCAATGTTTATTCAAACTTGCTCATATGCTATGCCTTATAGACATCTTATTTTTCTATATGTAGACATCTTCTCTAGAGTGTGGTGTCCAAAATTATTTACCAGCTAAAGCCTCAGCTGTGCTCATCACAGCGATACAGACACCTCTTATTTCTATGTGAGACTTCTGTTAGTACACCCCAAAACAGGTTCTTTATTTTTTGCAATACCATCCAATTCCCTGCTTATAACTTGACTGTAACTCCTAGAATGCATTCTGAACTTTGTAACTGCTCTGTTTCTGACTGCATCTATGGGTTTTATTCTTGTTGACACCAAGCCATTTCCTCAGTTTATCAAGATGTCTTTGAATTACAGTTTTGTCTCTCAAAGTGTCTGAAGACAAACCCTTGTGTTTTGGTGTCACCCCCAAGTGATGTAACTGTACTCTATATTTCATTGTACAAGATATCAGTGAAAATAATATAAGAGCTGAGTGTAGAACTGGTCCTTGTACATATTCACTTGAATTTTCCTAGTATGTGAGAGAATCTTTTAACAAGCTCTGCATTCGCACTACAGTCATCACATCAGGACTGCCCTTTTCCAATACCCCTTGAGAAAGCAATGTCAGAAAATACCAGATCCTTTATGAAAGATATATCCTATCTACCATTTTCCTCTGAATCCCTTATCACAATCTGATAAGGAAAGAAGTTGTATTGCTTTGATGTGACTCATTTCCCATGGATATAGCCACCTATATTTTAATAATACTATTTCTTCCATGAAGAAAATAGTTCCTTCTAAATAAATAATTCTAGAATATTTGCGGAGATTGATAAGTCTATATCACTCATATCTTCATTTTTCCATTTTTTTTTATTTTTGAAAGGAAGATGCCATGTGTATTCTTTGCCATTCTCCCACAAACTCGCCAGATTACTTGGAGGTTATTTTGGTTAGTTTCCTTAATGAAACTCTAAAATGAGCACACTCTGGTCTTGAAGCCATATCCTGCACAAACTAGTGATTACAAGAGTTTCTTTAAATTTTCTTGTCTGGTTCGCTCTGATCCTGTAAAAAGTCACAGTGTAAATAAATATGAAATGGCAAATTGTTCAATACCTATATAATGATATATATTTACACCAATGACTTGTGTGACATGATGCAGTGACAAATGACTCTTCAATTCTTATTTTAGTGATAAAACACCCCTTGTCTGTGGCTGAGAGATGGTTAAAAGAAAGATAAACTGGAAGTCAGGTGTAGATGGTGTAGAAGGAAAAATTGTAGATGGTTGTTGCTTTTGCACTGCAGTAAGAGCACAATAGAAAACTTAAAACATTACTGGTTTCAAGTCCAGTTAATTATCTACCACCAATAAAATAGCTTCAGCTGATGCATCTGCCCTAGAGTCCCTTGACACATTTTGTACTGCAACCATATTTTTTTTCTGTCTTTGAAACCAATTTTGTCCTCTGTGGTCCTCCTGTCCCTACCTTGAACCACAGGGAGTATACTCACTGACTGAACATGGAAAATTTGTCATGCAGCAATTGTAAGGAATCTCTTTTTTAACAGTGAGCTAGAAACTTCATTAAAGACTGAAGAACAGAGTTTCTATTTCCATTCCCACATGCAAAAAATCCCCATGGAAATTTCTGGACTTCCAGTTAAAGGAAAATTATTTTAGCTCATACTTTTTCTCCTGGAAATATACCCTTGATAACTGAAAGTTTTGTCGGAATGTTAAAATGTTTCTCAATGTTACAATGTCCCTTTATTAAAAGACGGTCAAAGTGCCAGAATTTCTTTGCCCAATGAGCAGAGCACAAATGTGCACAAGTAAGACGTGGACAGTTTTGTGCAAAAAGATTTCTAGACAGTAGAGAAGGGGGAGGAAAGGCAGGGAAGATAAGAAGATGGACTGACACTACATTGTGCAAATCGAAAAGAAAACTACCCCCTTCTTCCTTTCAAAAGCAGCCCAAGTAAAAGCAGAATTCAAGAAATTGAAGTAAAGAAACACTGCCAGAAGTGTTTACTAGCATTTTTAGTGCTTTTTTCACAAAAATTATCTGTTCACTTTTTACATATCAGATTCAAAAGTCTCATACTGTAAACAGTAAGTGCTGAAATGTAAGTCCATATGTAGGGCCTAGTAATATCAATAAAGCTGTGATTCCTGTGGAATTACAGTCATACTACATAGACAATAAAATTAGGGACATTTTTTTCAAAGTAACCAGAAATTGTAAGCATAAAGTGTGTTTGATCACATATTCCATGTAGTTATGAATGGCATGTCACTGCTTTCAGTCCAATACTCCTCTGTGATTTGCCACAAAATAGCAAGTTTGATAAACCTAGAAGTGGATATATTTCAGAGGGAAAAAAATGTTATACAAATATAATTCTCTAAGGAAAGTTGGAATCCTAGAAGTACAGAAAGGGATATCAGCATTAGGAACTATTTCAAGGGCTAAAGTCACAATATCACAGATATTGTAGACACTACAGACTTTATAAATTATTATAATTTCAAAAACCTCTAAATATTTCATGAACTAAATTGTATCATCTGGCCAGCATTTACTGTAAACCAAACAAGTAACTAAGCTGCCCATTAATTCAGAGAGCAGAGTGTGATAATAAAACTGCTCTTAAAAATGGGAGTCGTTGTGAATGACTGCTTTTAACATTTTAATAAGCATCATTAACTTCATATGAAAGGTTTATAAACATTTACTTTGCAAAACTTCTCTACTAGCAATAGGATGGATTTCATTGCTTGTTCTTACAGAGGTTCCTTTCTTAAATCATGAACTGAAAGTAGGCAATGTGCAGCCCAAACTTCACTGCAAAACTTCAGACCATATAAAATATTATAAATCTTCTCCTATTCCTGAGATCTAGTTCCAACACATACCATAAGATAGTCACTTGTATTCCACAGAGCTCACTTTTCTTTGGATATTTTCCTTCTTTGTCTGTTGCACTTCAGGCAAAACCTTCCTTCTCCCCATATTTAATGGAATAAACCTATTAGCAGTCAATCATTAATTCCTAGGGGCTCAATTCAGTAAAGAAAAAATTACCTCTGCAGTTGTCTGCTATGAGATCTCCTGATGGCTGTGCAGATGAAGAGTCTGATCAAAATAGCTTATGTGGAAGTAATAAAAGGAATACATTGCAGTTACATGGCACTTTCTGACTTAAGAATCTTCACATATTAATTAGTGAAACTTCACAACACCCATGTGAAGCAGGTAAAGACTATAAATGCTTCATGAAAGGATAACCAAGGTATAATGGGTTGAAAAGTACTTCCAAGGGAAAACTGTAAATTGTTGCTGGACCAGGGATTAAAGTTGCTCTGGAAGTCACTTGGTCTGTCCCTGCTGTTTCTCACACAGCACGGCATTTCTCCAGGTAGAAGTTTTAACCACACACAATTCTCTTTTTCCCCCTCTGTGATGAATCCCAGTTCTTCACTGCCCCTTTGTCACCCACGCCCAGCTGAGGGTGGGTGCATTGCCCCTGAAGAGCAGAGGAGTGTCACCAAGTATGCTTGGTACAGAAATCTATATATCATATAGTCAACATTTCCTGATGAGTGTTATGGAAACAGGAAATTTCAAGGAACACTGGGTGCTTTGTGTGCTGGACTGGACTGGAAACAACTAACACAACTAAGTTTACTGTCAGAGAATTTCTAATGAAGTCATTGCTCTTGTTTGTTCCTTACAGCATGGTCTGTTACTGCTGGGGAGGCATTTTATCTGCTAATTAAAATTAGGCCAGGAGTGCATTTTTGCTGGTAGTGAGGACATGATCCGTTAAGAGATGTAAGAAATACTGGCAAAAGTCTTACTGCAGACAAACAAACATCAAATTAAAGGCACTTTTGTTGGTATAACTTATTTGCTCACAACACCCAGTCTCAACTATACAGTCAAACCCATCTTTTTTAGCCTGGTTTCTAAGGAAAAGAATAATGAAATAATGCTACCAGCCTGTCTGTCAGCCCTGACCCTAATGATCTTGAACATGCCAGCCAATTTCAGCCACATCTGACAATGCCTTCAGGACACAGGTCTCAAAAATCTTCCTCTCCTAGGAGCTTAATGAAAATCGGGCGTTGGTAGAGGAGAGAAAATGGCTGTATTATTCCTTTCTATGAGGAAAAGACACGGAGAAAGGAGGCTTTCTTTATTCACTTGGCAGCAGCTAGCTGGGCAGTCGCATGTTGTGTGGACTGCCTGATCAGCACAGCTCGCCAGTCAGCACAAATATCCCTGCTCCAGGTTTGCAGAGCAGAAAGCCAGAATGGAAAATGGAGGGCAGGGAGAGGGTGGGAATGGCACAGAACTGCAGGGAGCAAAGAAAAATCTGTGTGACAAGGCAAAAAAGGGTGATTTTAGGAGCGAGAGATGGAGGTGGGGTACGGTCAGGATTCAGGAAATGGGGTGGGGGGAATATTGTAAACATCTTTGGGAGAGGGGGAGGAAATGGGGCACTGGGTTTATGGGGGAGACCTGCAGATATTGTAGGCAGGGCTGCCACGGGCTGTCTTACTGAGTGGAGGAGATGTAGGTTAATTAAACCTGCTGCTTCTGGAATCATTTATTAAATTACCTGCAGCTTCTGCACTAGAAAGGTTGGCTGCTATGTGCCTGGATAGCATATTGTTTAGGACAGGCCTTACACAGGAGTGGCTTTCAAATACAAGAGGGCCATTAAAAGGACTGTGCCTTTTGCTTTTTTCATGGTGGGCAAGGCAATGAGTCAGTTCAGCTAAGGGGAATGATTTAGTGATTGATCTAAGTGTCAGGTTTGAAATCACTGCTGTAGACTCCTTGAAGTTACAAGGTCATCTCAGCCCTTCATCGTTCCAAGGAAGAAAAATTAAGTGCCATGCAGTTACCACATCTGGTCCTGGCCTTTAAAAATGAAAGCCTATTTGTTCTACACAGATTTGAAAGAATCTGAGGAACCTGTTCACATTTTCACACCCGCTAGTGCTGTGTAGTAACCTGTACAACACAGATCTGTGTGTTTACCTACATCCAGCTGATAAAGTATATTACAGATAGATAAAATATATACATATATCTAATACAAAAAGATCTATAATACAGATTAAAATATGAATGAGCATACATTTTGCACTGAAAAATGAGAGAACATTATTAATACCAGTGCTAACCATGATTCTGTGTGAACAGATTTTTAGGTGACTGACAATTCACCTCTGCTATGGTACACACATGAAATTCTCCTCTTTTCTTACCTTACTCAGAGTAACAGTATAATGCTCAAGTCAAATATCAAAATTAATTAATTTGTGACAAGCTCTGTGCCACAGTGACAATAATAGAGATTCAGCAGAAGTGAACACGCTCACAGGGTGTTTTATTTGAATTTCATCCAGACCCACACATCTGGATGTTCATGAACTATCATGTTCAGGAGAATATCTGACTGAAAACACCCAACAGTGTCTCTTCTTCAGCTCTGCACTGACACTGCAACAGCTGAGCTGCACACTGGCCAAACATGGAGTTGAAACAAGTCTGTTATTACTGAAGGTTAGCTTGTCACTGTCTGTTCTTGCTTCTTGTTTGTACACAGGGTACAGTGCTGAGTGTACACAAGGCACTCTCCATGGCTGAGACTACAATGTCCTGCAGAAACTGTACCTGCACTACAGCATTGATAATAAATATTGGCCTCTGGAACTCTCAGGACATCATCTTTCCATCCCAGCCATACATTCACTATTGTCAGATTCTCAGTTTTAGAGGAAGAAGTCAGATTCAACCGTTTCACAGTGAAAACTAATAAAAAAGAACTAACCCAAAGTGGAAAAATTAATTTCATGCCACTTTTAAAATAAACTTAACAGAACAGAGAGTAAGCCAGGTAATAGCTACTTGTGTTTTCTGTAAGCTACTTTGACAAGAAATCAAATCAAGTCAGGGAAGCATGTTTCTCCAATATTGAGAATGTAGCTATAATAACTGTTACATTAGCTAACACAAATTGAGAAAGCCTCCAAATCTGTGACTTGTCTCCACATGTCAAAAGGAGCATCTGGTCCTGTGATTTGCTGAGAATGAAAAATACAGCTTAGAGTAGGGGCAGGGCTGTAAGTGACTTCTGAACAAAGGACACAGCTATCTGAGTGCAGAAGGTGTCCGGTTTAAGTTCAGTTTAATCTTTACACTTTTGCCTTCTTTGTTTGAATGTATCCCTTCAGATGGGGGAGGCGAAAAAAGTCTAAATGAAAGGAACATCAGGTACTGTTGAAACTCATTTAAGTGCAATCTGCAATAGGAAGGGACTTAGGTTGCTGACAGAATTATTGCATCTGAGGGGCCTGGAGAGAGGGGCCTTAGCAAAAATGTGTGTGCTTTCGATCACAGATAAGCCTTGACTTTTTTTCTTATGTGCTCTGTACAAAGTCATTGCTCCTGGAAGAGATAAACTAATAATAATGAGTTGGGAAAGGCACAGAGCAGACAAGGAATGTGCAAACTCCACACACAGAGGGGTGCAGGGAACCTGCCCTGCTCCTGCTCTCCTCTAACCCAAAGGCTCATTGAGCTGGCCTGAGCTTCCCAGCTCTCCCTCTTAAGGGGATGGGTGACACGAGAACTTTCACAGAGAGTTTTACTCTTGAATAGAGTAAATGTACTTCAAGGTATTTCTAGTTTATCCACAGTTTATTTATTGTCTCTGGAATTGAAAACTTATCTTAAACTAGCTCTACGTATTCTTCCCAGATTTGTATTACTTAAACCCCACATTTTAATATTGACCTATAATTTATTTGCCTTTATAGGACTCTTATGAATAATGGTTATTGATCTCATCCTCTTTTCCCCATTTATCTGCAAAACACCTTCTCATCTTCCTATGCCAGACCACTGATCTAGTTCTCATGTAAAACCTTCCTCATTGCTTCAACCAAGGACTGGCTGATCCTATTCATCTTTCTCTTTCTTACAGCTTGCAAAAATCCTGCTAGCTTGCAATTGTTTGCTCTTTGAAAACTCTTTTTTCCCTTGTCCTTGACTCAAGTTTTCTCTTGAGATGTTTCTCTACTTCTGCAAAGTTGAACTGTGATGGGACCAGGTCTGCACAAGCAGTTTTATTCACTCACTCACTTTGTGAAGGAATGAGATCTCTGTCCCTTACAAAGTTGGTGGGAGAAAAGGTAAGAAACGAGGGACATGTAGAAACACACCAGGTGGAATATGAAGGAGGAATTAATCTTTCAAGGAAAAGAAGTCTGGAGTGTCTCTGCCAAGAAATCAGGATATGTGGAAAGCCCCAGAAATGTGGATGCAGTTGGTTTCTTCAGTAAAGAACACCTTCAGTTTTATGAACATGAACTTTTCATGCTATTTTCTAAGAGGGGAAAATTAAAAAAAATGTGGCAAGGTACTTACTAATTTTTAAAATCCTCAGCATACCACACTACTCCCTATCCCTGCATTTTCCAGCATATCCAGTCTCCTCTATTTTCATGCATTTTTGACTCAAAGCTAAACTCCAAATAAAATGTATGTATTCTTTTTCTGCTGCCTTCATCTGGTTATCTGTCCTTTTTCACAGGCTCTTGGAGGTCAGACATCAAGGCTTCAACGTTTAGCTGTAGCCTAGGTAAGTATTTATTCCTTGCAGTAAAAGGGCTAATACTGAAAAGCTTTGAGACTGAGACTTGGAAGATGCCAGAAACTCTTCAGTGATTTGTAAGCAATGTTTCATTCAACTTTGCTCCCAATATCCATAATCCTAAATATGCAATTGTTTTATTAAAAGTGTGTCTGTATTGTTTATCCATGTTGTAATTCCTACTGATTTCAAGTAAGAGATTATTGAAAAAAAAAGGGGAGAAAAGGAATACACATCAGATCTTGAGCTGGTGTAAATAGCTATTGATTTTCTGAAGCTTTACTGAAGCTGACAAAGCCAGGCTAATTTACTCCACACCAGGATCTAGACCAAAACTGTGCAGGGCATTCTCCAGCTGAGTGGCACTGAAATCCAGGTGTTTCTGAATGTGCTTTGATATGGACAGGAAAATATTTTATGTGCAGTGAAGGTATCATAACTTGAGCAAAAAGAACACATAATGCTTTTGGAGTTTAGGTGTGAAACCACTTTGCTGGCCTCATTTAGGTAGATTTATTTCACTGCTGACTCCCTTCCTGCACATTCAGCCTAATACTCTAAAAATCCAACCTGTCTTATGGAAAAAGTTGATGACCTCCAAAAATTCCTGAAAAGAAATAAAATTAAAAAGTTCTTCCCTCTTCCTAAAGAAAATAGAAAATGTAGACTATTTTTTAAAGATTATTTTTTACTCAGTTCTGCTCATTGTTTTTATAGCCTCCCTTGTTAATAGTAAATTTTATAACAGATGGTTGTTAGCCTGCATCAGTTTTGAAGAGAAAAGATAGTGCAATCTAACCTCCAGAAAGTTTGTAAACATCTTTATGAAGAGAAATAAGACAACTGAAAGTAGAAAAATTCAATGGAGTGGTGCTTGTTGGTACATTTTAGGTATGCATTACTTTGTCTATACATTGACTGCCTTGAACCAGGGCATGAACAATTACCCTGTGTCTAAGGCACTGTGAATAGTTGGTATTCTTACACCAGCATGTTATTAATCAGTCAACATAATTTAGAAATAAGGCTCTTTGTTTGCATATAGTCCCTTCTTTTTGATACTGCCTGGACAAGCAACTTCTCACCCAAATAAGTGACCATTGAGAAAGCAGTGTCATCTCTCCAATAAAATGTGCCACAAGCCAGGTCCTTCCAGGATGCCGCAGGATGCTACATGTGCTGCACAAAGTGCTCTTCTGGCTGGGGACAACTGGCCAGAGAATGGGAATCCAGTACAAAAAGCATACAAATGAGACCTGAGACAGAGTACTGGTCCTCACCTCAGATACTTCAGTCTATGTTCAACACAGCAATTAAGCATAGGGCTAAGGTGAAGGTGAAATTAAGGTAAAATGTCTCTCATCTTGAAGCCAGCGTCAGTTTTGCCATTCCTTGAGTAAGGGCAATGTTTCACCACAAAGTATACTAAAAGTTTACTAGATACTGAAATAATTTTCTGCGTACTTGCCTTTTTTGGCAAATGTAAGCCATACTTTTTAGATTTTGGTGCTGGCTTTTTTTTTTTTTTCCTCCCCAATTCCCATGAGGAGATCAATTTCTGTAACCTCAAATTCATGATACTGCTTTTCTCATTTTCTGGAGAGTTCATATTTATCTGGAACGTAGAGACTAATGAGAAACATCTGAGAAATGCTGCTTTCTTATCACAGTAGAGCCAAAAACCTTAAGCAAATAATCCAGCTCCTTTTTTGGGTAGGGAGCATCCTCTTTTACTGTTTCCCATTTTATGTGTTGAATGGAACCAGTCAAAAAATCCAAACAGATAATCCATTTTATAGTTTGAGAGAGAGCTAGTAACCACTCTTTACATATGCGAGTTTTCCAACACATTTCATATGGGTAGCCACTGTAGCCTCCTCACTGCCACAGCAACAAAATTGATTAAATATTTAAAATTATGGAAGTTAAAGAAAATAAGAAAAATGCTATTTCCGATATTTCCACTTTACTATTTCCAGCCCACACGTTCCTGTTACCTTGGATCAATACCTTTATCCTTTAATTCAAACCAAGAACATTATGCTATTCCCATGCTGTTACACTGCCCAAATTATTCTTTTAAAACCTGAAGTTCCATTAGAGCACACGTTAAGATAATCTCCTTTATCAAGAGTGACTCAACATGATCTTACATGCTGCACCCCAGAGGATGGCCAGGCCTGCAGAGCCTTGCCATACATTTTGGGATGCCTTTGATCTGCTGGAACACCCCAGAGCTGCAGCTCCCACCTTCCCTGCACACTATGGCTGGGAGCTCTGGGGTCTCTGGTTCCCTTTTGCTCCTGACATGGCCACTGTAAAACCAGTGAGATCTGTACTCAGAACCATTTTCAAATAGGTTTTGAGACATTTACTTCTATGGTTCCAATTAAAAACATTGTATATTTGTATTGCATTCTTTTGGGAAGAAAAACCCCAAAACCTACTTTGGTACTTAAACTGGTAAAAGCTAAAACCAGATGAATTTGGAAAAAATCAGTGAGGTGTGCTCTGTAGCTTTCAGTGCAAAACTGATGAAGTTCCTACTGAGTTCAGTGGGGATTGTCTCTAGTCTACAAAACTTGTCCCCTGCTAACCAGTCTTCTTCACAATATGAACAAGGGCTGCTCTTTAGTCTTTTCTTAACTTTAGAAAATGTCCACTATTTTGAAATAATTTATAATTTTGTTACACTTATTATTAGAATCTCATATTTATAACCCCCAACCTTTTCATCCCACAGGAGGTGCAAATTGTCCTGTCCTACACTGTACACACATACACACACACACACACACACATATATATATCTGTATGAGCCTAAAAGGCTTTCTTCTGAGTGTGGCCTGAGGAACTTGCTGTCCACACAGTTGACTGAAATCAATCAGAAGTTGTGTGATTTTCATTTGTTAAGCAAATGTATTTAATTTCTCTGGAAAACAAAAAATATTTTAATTTTGTATCTTCTAGTCTCTGCAGCCATTGATTTGTCAGTAGAATGGAATGAAAAACACTATCAAGCTCTGGCAGCAGAGCTGCCGTGGTGATGAAAGGTTGCCCTGCTTTTACTCTTTATTACACCACTCACTACCTTTCCAATGATGATTTGTCTGCACTATCGTTTTTATTACCTTTGGTGCAAAACAAAGAATACTCTTCTCAGGTCATAGTTAGAATGGAGGAAAAAAGTAATCCTTTCATTTCCATCAAGGAGTTTCTGTAATAAAAATAGCTGAGAAAGAAAATCCTTCCAATTTAATTTCTATTTAATTTCTTTCCTGGCTATACAACACATAAAATATAAATGATAGCCAAGGTTATGGATAAATTAAGCAAGCTGAAAAAAGGAGATGGGGGGGAAAAAGCAACTTTTCACCCATGCACTTATCAAGATGTTCTCTGCATAAACATTGTGACTGTCCCTTAAGACTTGATCGCCTTTCAATTAAAAAGCCCTCACATATCCTGAAACACTCTGTGGTAGAACATTTACTTCTGTATGTTTTTCATACAACAGTAGCAAGAGAAAGAGTTGGGAAATCATTCATAATTGTTGCAAGTATTCCATGTCCATAGGGATCAGTAATAGTCTCCCTGCCTGGAGCTTGAGCCAAAGTTGTTCTTTATTTCAATCTGCATCTCCTCCAAATGAGAGTCTCTTACTGAGCATATGAGGAATGTAACAAAAAACATAGGTTTTGGATTGATTTGTAGACTAAAATTTCTTCCAACTCTGAAAAGGTCTTTATTTCATACTATATTTATGGACTTTTGGGGAGTGGGCAGGGACATTGTGCTCAGTATGAGAAGGAGGAAAGAGGGAAAAAGCCCCACTCCCCACAGAGGTATTAACAGAGCTTGACACTTTGGGTCTGTTGCCTGGGTATTTACTGATGCTGGGAAACAAAGATAGAGACATACAGGTTTAAGGTCTTCTAGGCTAACACAGATAAAGCACTTAGTTGTGTCAGGACAAACTCATTGGAAGTTTTACTCATGAGAGCAATCCCAGAAAATGCAGTGGACCTGCTCAGAGGAGTAAAGCAACCACAGCATTGCTGTTGGACTCAGACCCGTGCAAGATTCCCACGTAGAATAGCTGATAGGACAGAGGCACACGTGCTCAGCAACAACTGATAGTGCTTAATGAAGACCATGTGTATTAATAGGCCTGAGCACAGGAAATGAGAGATTTCCCCCTGCTCTTCTAATGATGTCTAAGAGCAAGTTCTGTGTAAAGAAATATTTCTTTAGGAAATAGCTGACTGATTGGAATCCTTAAGAAAAAAAAAAAAAACCAAAACAGACAGATTTCCATTACTTCTTTTCTTGGATTGGAGTTAGTCTTGGTTTATACTGCCTTCCCAGATTTCTTAAAATTGTTTTCCAGACATTCCCACAGTGCTAATGTCAGACCAATATCTAATAACTTTTTCCTGAAGGCTGATATTCTAACACATTATCTTTCAGCTCAGAGTGCATAAGCCAATTACGTTACTCTCCCAGCCAACACTCAGCACACACAGAAAAACCTTCCTGCTTCTGATTAGTAGCAGATATGCTTTTGTAATGGATTGAGACAAAAGTTTCCAAGTGCTAACAAGTTTTCATGACATGTTACTGATGTATATGTTTAAGCTACAGAGCCTGATCCAGGCAATCAGTTTATAATGTAAATTCTGAGCAGTCCAGGTTTAATAGTACAGAAAAATACATTTGTTGCTATTCATAGTTAATTATTGAACACAAGCCGGAATGTTTATTCTTGTACAACTGCCTATTATCACAAGTAAAACTTCAAGTGTAGTCATAATTTTTTACTGTTATTATTTTATTGCTCTATCAACATAACCTGATTTTCCTGAGATGTGTCAATGCACTACCAGGAATTAGATATAATTATATAAGGAAAAAAAAACCCAGTTATTCCCAACAGTTTATTTATTAGACAACACATCAGATTTCACTAGCAAATAAGACCACTTATTTTTGTTAAGCAAGGCTGTGCACAATATTTATAATGCCACTACATAGGCAGTTTTAACAAACCAGCTAATAAAGAGATCTTGAGGGAATCCAAAAGCCTGTGTAGCACATTCTCACATGGAAAGTGCCATCTATCTTGGAATACTATTACCTGTATCAAGATAGTTTTATACTTGTCTGCCTTTCACACCAGATTAACCAAGCTTTGTCTCAGAATATTTCTAAGAGGTCCAAGAATTTCATATATGATCCTAGCCTAAATCAGGAGTAATGTGGCTTTCCTCTTCAGACTGTTTTTATGGCTCTTTATACTTTACATGTTTAACACATTGTGAATAGCATGAGGCAATTTCTGTGAAAAATGCTATCTTTTCACAGGACTCTTCATAGACCCAATTGCTCCTTAAAGAAGATGTTTTATGTTATCTTCAGGAGCTAGAATAGATATAAAATGTATATAGCAAAATGACGGAATGCAGTTTATTTTAAAACCTGTTAACAAGCTACCAACAGTTACAATGAAAAACTAAATCAAACATGGTGATCTTCAATTTTCTGTTGCCAGCCTTTAGAAAGTCACTTTTGAAGCTACTCCATTCAAGTATTTGGCCATGCCAGCCTCAGTCTATATTGTTATGCAAAGTTCCTAATAGCACTTGGCTGATGTGATTGTGATACTGCCACAAATAAGTGGTTGCTCATATGTGTTACAGTTCTTAATCTGATTTTTCCTCCCCACATTAAAAGGAGTATCCAGCCCTTTCTTGATACCTTATCCTCTACACTAGCTTCAGATCTGGGCAGGGAAGATACCCAGTTTTCTTCATAAAAGTGAACCTTCAGAAGCATGCAGATTTGTCTTTTTCTGGACAAATCATAATCATTTACTTAGTAGTCTCAAAAGAAAAAATTTGGAATGGTTTGTTGAAGTACTTTTTAAGAAACTGTTTCCTTAAGAAAAGAAAGAATTTTGTCCAAACTTCTGAACAGTGGTCATTTATGGAACTAACTGGAGGACCTCTGCATTTTTAGGATGTTTATGCCATTATCCTCCAGAAAGAGGATCTCCACATTTGTAGGATGTTGCTGCCAGATAGGACCAGCTGTTGTTGAATTGTTCACCAACATGATTCCCAGGTGGATCCTAGAGGAATTTCTTCAGAAAGATTTACCAAATATGTTCCAAGACTTTGAGACCTGTTCCTGGAAGTGAGCAAGGCTGGAATAACTAAATCCCCAGTTTCCATGGGATAACCTTGTAGCCTGTCCTCATATTTCTACAAGACTTTAAAAGCAAAAAAAAGATGCAATAATGTTTCAAAAGGATCAGAGAAGACAGCAGCTCAAAATATAGACAATTTTAAATGAAGGCTCATAAAGAATGTGTTTACAAGTTTCTTTTAGTATTTTTGAAATTCATTTAGAACCTATCTTTCATTGTTTTTAAGATACTTGCATTTGTATTTTGACCAAAAAGTTATTATGAGGTTGAGATAGCTTTATGTGATCTTTATTTCTTATTGTTCCTGCACAGGACACATCTCTGTGTTTATCTTTTGCAGTGTCCTGGTCTATAACCAAGCAAACAAGGGGGGATCAAAGTCTGAACCACACAGTCCTGTCACTGCTCAGGGCTGTGGGAGCTGCTTCAGGCAGTGCGTGGGCCAGCTGGCCCAAAGTGATGAGAAAGAACCACTGAAGTTCAGTAGTAGGTGTGGCACATTTTAAAAAATACTTTAGGTGCCAGAGAGGTGTATATGTGTGTGTGTGTTCATACACACATGGAACACACTAGAGACAAGAAGATAGCAGCAGCCCAGAAGTTGAGTCTATGTTGTTTCATTTGCTCTTGCTCTGGAGACCGGGGCCGTTCCTCAAATCCAGTGCTGAGTGGAAGGTCAGCCTGGGCAGACAAATTCCCTCCAGATGCAGTACATAGAGGGAGAGGGGCACCTCCTTCCATGCACTGTCCCTACCTCCCTCCAGGAGGGACAGTGCCCTCAGAGAGAGCTCTGCAGAGTCTGAGGCTGACCCTCTCCAGAACCCTTCATCTCAAAGTCATTTTACTGCAAGAAAGCCCAAATAAACTTGAACGTGATGGCAATTAAAGATTAGCTCACAGGCTCATCTAACATATGCTTCTGCATTTAGCAAAGGAAACTTAGAGCCACTTGTTGGTTTCTAACTGAGAACGTACGGTATGCCGAAACATTCAGCAGGCTGAAATCAATTTGTACTTTGCAGTGTAAGTGGACAAAAACCACCCTCAGATCACCACCTACATGGGCAATAGAGCTCATGCAAAACCTGGGGTAGACAAATGCTGCAGCTGTGTGGAAGCAGCAGGGAAGGGCCTCAGGGCACTAAGCGCCAGGGAGAATGATTTTCAAGTTTAGATTTCAAGAAATCATCAACTCTATTTTAGGTGGATAGAATCCACCAGCCTGAAGAATTAAGAAATATGCCATTCACTGGAAAAAAGGCAGTAGCATATCAAATTAATGAGAAATAATATGAATAATAATATGACTGTGAACCATGCCATGTGCTTAACATGGAACCACTGGGATCACTTAAAACTGTAGGCAACAACTCGCTTTCATAGCACCAAGTGTTTTTCTGTAGCACAAAGAGTAAAGGGCTGACAGGTTAGAGAGGAACATAACCCCAGTGAATGCCCTAGCATAGGGCAGCTTTGGTGCTGGCCTTTGGGTTCTGCCTCCTGCTGTCTACACCCAATTCCAGCAGAGTGGCTAACTGGAGGAGAGGTGCTTTTTGCTGCTTTACCCTTCTGAATAAAACTGAAGGACCAGAGTTGAGTGGACAACATTTTAATGAATCCTTCCTGCTGTGCAAAAGTTTCTCCCGCAATGCCAGTCAGCTGGGCTGGCTCTGGGTGCCGGCAGAGGAACCTTGCACCTGGCTCCAGTTGTTTGGAATTGCTCAGTGCATTTTCATGACATTTTCCAGGCAGGGCTGCAGCAGGAGGAAAAGAAGCAGAACATGTGCCTGCGCACGTGCCACTGCAAAGCTCAGCAGCTCCTCAGCCTTAGCCTACCTGAAGCCAGCATTTTCAGCTGAGGCCCTGAACTTCCTATTAAAGAGTTAAAGTACAAGCACTAAATTCCTTCTGCTGAAAGGAAAGGGAAGTATCGGGTAGAGAGGCAGACTATAAAACTGGGGTCAATAGACCTTAAAGTTCATTGGCAAGATCTCTGAAAGTGAACTGCCAGAGCTCAGGCTAGTCAGACAACAAAGTCATACATAAAATTCACCTCTAGCATGTTATTTGTACACCCACTGCATTAATTAAAAAGACAACCCTGCCGCTAGTAGGATGCAATGCTTGAAATTAAAACAGGAATATATATCATGGTGTTTCACCTTGCAATCTGTTATGGTTCTAAACTAATTAATTAGGCTTTTTACCACAAAGATAAATATTTTCAATGATGTTTTAGACGGTCTGTTTATAAGTGAACCCAAAAGACAGCTTGGCTTGACTTTTTTTTGCCAGTAGCTATTAAATGTATAAACCAGCATCCTAGAGACTGGCCTGTGAGTGACTTTGCCTGTACAGCTAAATGGAAAGTATTATTTGTTCTAACTGCTGCTTGCAGATGCTTTCTTTGTGGTTTCACAGCTCGGTCATAAGGCAAACCTTTTTAATTTTTATTTTTTATTTTTACAGCTGTTTAATTGGGATAGTCCCTGCTCTGGTATTTATTTGTGATGTTTATTTACACAGAAGGCTTTGCAAAGGCCGAGTTTTGCTGGAAGGGCCAGGTACAGTGTTTGTGCAGCTGGTCACCAGGTAACCTCCCAAACACTGCTGGAGACCACTGGAATCAAGCACAAGGTTTGGAATGGCGCTCTCCCCAGGACTGTTTTCATTGCAGCACAAGCTCTGATGTTTGCTCAATTTTGTTTGATATCATGCAGACCCATAACTCTACTTTGAAAAGATAAAAGCTGTGAAGCAGCAATTAACTGCCTTCAATAAGCACATTTTAAGCAGAAGAAAATTAACAGTTTTATTGCTGAGTGTGGCTGGGGAAAACCATGATGGTTTATTAACAAAATTTCAATACATGGTTAAACTGATGCAGTCAAAAATCCCAAATTAGACCAAGATGCTTAAAAAAGAAAAATTAAAAAATCACATTCATTCTCAAATAATGAATTTGAAACTTTACTTTTATGTGATATTAGAGAATTTAGGCTTAAATACAACACGGTTTTGAGTTTTTCTCTCTCTGGTTGAGGCAGCAAAGAACATGGGCCTGATTCTCAGCACTAGATTAGTCTCCTGTCCCCAGGACTAGGCACAGCACGTGTGTAATTAGCAGCCAGCCCTGCATGAGAAGTGAGGTCCTACTGTAAAGCAAGGCCTGGGGGTGCTGGCAGTGCTGGAGGAGTCTTTCTGGAGGCCACTGTTTTAATCTAAGTACCACTGGCTGCTGGCAGCTCTCTAAAGCTGGCAGTTCTGCAAACCTATGTGAAGCACTAACAAAAAGGTTTGAAGTTGATGCCAAAGAGTTACAAAACATCCACAAAAACCCAGCCAAACCAACAAAACAAACCAAGAACCCCACAACCGATTACCAAACATGTTGAACACAGTTTAATCTGGTTGTGACTGTTCCCAGACTGACATTCACGCCTCCGGACTGCAGTAAAACTCCTAAATACTTTCCTATACTTTCATGAGTAATAATATAAATATAAATAATCTATAATGTAAATATGAAATGATATCATTTGAGCCTGTTAGAAGACATTCCCTCTCAGAATTACTTGGGTGGGTTGGGTGTGCGCTGTTGAAGAAAAATTCTTGAGATTTTCAGATAGTCACAGGCTGTCAAAAGCTACAAATTTAGAAGAACATTTCTCACCCTGGTCACCTTTATGTAGGCTTGAAATTAGTTAAGTAACATGTTTATTTGTAACCAGTAGGAAGCAAAATAAATGTAAATAGTATTTTCTTTTGTACCTTGTAAAAATGAAAAAGCACCAAGACAGTACAATGCACATTTATTAGGCCTCATATTTTTAATTTTGGTAACGTCCTGAATTTCATTGTGCTTGACATGTGGACGTTTCATAGTGCATCTGTAACATTTCTAGTCATCCCTCTCTGAAACCTGAATTGTCATTATCCCACTGCAATTCTGCACAAAGTGCAAGATAGGCAGTCTGCATATGGAAAAGTGGCTTAGAACAGACCTTACCCTACTGAACATGTTTGTGGGCATGTGTGAGACAACGAAAGAGCGGGAAGGCCTTGTCCTTAAGGAATATTTCAGTCACACCCCTTACCCTGAACAACCTAGATGCTGAATGTTATTCAGTCTAAATTTCTATTTTCTTTTGCCTGGATCAATCACTGTGAGCTTTTTTCTTTTTTATCTTATAGTCACCTTCTGTCTTTTCATCCAGATATAACTTCAAATAACGGATTCCACCAGGGATTTTTCCCTTTCTCCTTTTCAACATCGAGAAAGAAGTTAAATGAGGAAAAAAGGTTCTGAGCAAATCAATGAAGCTGAGGTTCATGGCTTTTAAAAACAAACCCCTATAGTACTGATACTAGTGGGTAATGATAATTTACCAATCTGTTTCCATTGCCATGGTAACTAAGCTAAGTACTATGGTAACAAACCTAAACAAACATAAATATTATCTTTCCTCTGGTCTCAAAATTTTTACATTTAATGCTGTTTGATAAATAGCTACACTAGCAGTTCCTCAACTACTGTTCACAAAGGCATACTACAGTAAATAGACTCTCATTGTGCCTACTAGAATCTGCAAACAGTTGCAGTGTTTAATAAATAATAGGTGATTATACATCCAGAATTGGTTTTAATTAGCAATATAGGTACAGGTAACGGTAAGTAGCCATATGTCAATGAAACATTATTTTAAGTAAGATAGGCTTCATGAATTTATGCTTCCCTGGCATGGCTTTTCAGTTTGTTTGACAGTCTGCAAAACTAAAGCTGTTTTCCATGTTCGTCATACCTGTCATAAATATATCATGTGATTAACTTATCATTGTAAGGAGAATGGATGCCTTTAAAAATTATTATTCTAGTGGAAATTCATCTCAGAGTTCATGTAAGCACTTAGCTCTTTTCTTCTTGATCTGTCTCTCAATGTTATATACATTATCATTTACCCACAATTCAATTTTTGTTTGGTAGCTTGATCACATCAAATTGTAACTTTCTAATACAAATATGCTCTGCTGCTCTCTGCCAAGTGAGCTTTCCAGTCTTCACATCCTGGAGACCTTGCAAGCAGCTGCCTGAGGAAGCCCTGCCTGTGCCCTGAGGGACAACTGAGCCCTGCCTGCCCTGCTGTGCCCAGCCTCGTGCTGCTCCTTGCAGGTGAGCTGGCTCCAGGCAGTGCCTCCCTCACCTGGGTGTGCTGCACTGCCCTCCTCCACGCTCCTGGATCAGCACTGCCAGCTTCACACAGCTGTCAGCACGCTACAGACACGGCTCATCTGGCGTGCAAGTTGTGCACAGGATTCTGAACAGAGAGCTTGGGTTTTAAGAAGAGAGGAAGACAGCTGAAAATAGTGACTCTTTAGAAGAGCAGTTGAAATGCAACAGTTCTCTCACTTTCCCTCAGAAACCCAGAAAGTTTGACTGTGCTCAAGAAGACATGGATACACTCTTTTTTAGGAGGGATTATC
Organism: Hylia prasina; assembly: GCA_013397195.1. Lineage (NCBI taxonomy): Eukaryota > Metazoa > Chordata > Aves > Passeriformes > Sylviidae > Hylia > Hylia prasina. The sequence goes on from VYXD01004002.1 coordinate 396,085, forward strand.
TCCATCATGAAATAGTAGAAGTGGCTTCCAGAGCTTGGAGGCTCTTGCCCTTTTGTCATGTTCCAGTCTGCCATCACATGGGCCTGCTCAGCACCACAAAGCCAGCACAGACCAGACCTTAATGCTCAACCTTGTTGAGAAGCAATGTCTTCCCATAAAAATCTGTTTTCCAAGGTAAAATCTGTTTTTCAAGTTAAAGAGCTTGTCTTTAACTTGATTTGATTTCAGTGATAGTCATCAATTCAACACTATGACTTTTCTGTCTCTAGCCTTCAGTATTCCATCACAGAATTCCTACCAGGGTATGAAGAGCTCAATTTTCATAGTGGAGTGTGGAATTTGTTTAAAACTCACGCAGAGACCTCATAGGCTCAGACAGATTTACATTACTTGAAGAAAATAGTTCCTAACCTGGCCAAAGAGAAAGGGCAGAAAACACTAACTCTAGTACCTAAGTGCAGGCTCATGTCTGCAATGTTTCCACTAAGATTGCTGAAACTACACAAAACACACCAGCCCTTGATCCTGGGCTTGTTTGGGTTGGAGGTCTAATGCAAAATCTGTTCTCAGCTCTAGTCAGCTGCTCCTTGGCTTTGGGCATGACCACAGTTTTGCATTACCTCATTTTATCTGGAAAACACTTTGGGTTCTACACAAATACAGTTAGTCTTAAAATGACAGATTTCCTGCTTTAGATTAATATATTTTTCTGCAATGTCTGTTTCACCAAATGTCAGCAGGGAAAACTGATCACCAGGAAAACTGATCTTGTTGCCTTTCTTGACCCAGTTCATAACTATTGGAGTTGCAATGGGAAATACATTTCCAGTGAGGCAAACTGTTATTTTTGCATAATGTGAGCTGATAGTCAATGACTGATAGTCAATTGTCAGTGGTGCTCACAGACACAAGAAGAGGCAATTTGGGCACAACTTGAAACATGAATTTCCATCTCAATAAAAAATTCAAAATCACAGCTTGAGTGTAGAACATGTTATCCAGAGAGGTGGCAGAGTCTATCCCTGGAGATACTCAAAACCTGACTGTTCACAGTCACTGCTGTGGCAACCTGCTGTAATTAGGTGTCCCTGCTTGAACTGGGGGGCTGGATCAAAAACTGGATCTCAGAAGGTTCCTGACGACCTCAAACATTCTGTGATCTTTGTTTCTGGGTCAAGTACTGTGCAAACCAGGAAAGGAGCCACCAAACCTCAGTGAGGTTTTATCTCTTCCATTCTCTGTAGTCAAAAGTGATATGAATCAGCACTTCTCAATCCTATTCTTAATCTGTTGATAGAGAACTCAAAATCCACTGGGATTTCCAAGAGAGATGCTTGTACTGAAGACCATATTAGTGTCTCAAGACAACTATTTTCTTTTGAAAAGTTCCTAAATTCCCTGACCTATAATACAGGTATAGTCACCTAAAGACATCTGTTCTTTGCAGATGTTTTCAGAATTAGACCCAGAGTATGTTTGGAATGTAAAAATTTCTCAACAGTGAATTGCATCTCAGAGGGATACAACTGGAGACTCTATTTGCTTTTCTTTGAAGCAGGAAGCTCTCTTACTTCAACAATACAACTTAGATTGGGAAACCTTTCCTTAGTTTGCAAGCTTTTATTACCGTTTATCTTTGCTGCTCTTTGTCAGCTAACACCTAAGAAAGTTTCAACAATCAAGCATAAGATTTAGCCTTTTCTCAAATCCAAGTTAATAGGTTCAAAGATAAAACCCTGGGCAGACCAAGGGATAGTTGCTGAACAATCCATATAAGGTATTTCAATAATTTGCAATCCTTTTTCCTCAAAAAGAAAAAAAAGATTAAGTGGCCTAGCTGATGTCTCCAGATATTTGGTAGAAAAATGCATGTTTGATTTGTCTCTAACACAAGCAGTGCTGTTTCTCTGGATTCTGGACTGTACATGCACAAGAGTGTGCTCTGACGAGCTCACAGACAGGAAGTGAGGTATTTGCTTACCAAAATGCTTTAAAATACACTAGAAAATCTGACACACATGTGCAGGAGTTTGTTCTCCAAGTGTGTTGTTCAGGCCCCTAAAAAATGAAACTACTGTTACAAAGGTCTTTAAGTGTCCCTGTCTGCAGTTTGAAGGAAAAAAATCTTTTATGGAGCGGGACATGGTAAAGAACTAAAAGGGTTTAATTTTTTTTTATATTACAAACTATCCATATTTTACACAACTTAGCCATAATGAATTAATTTTTATTAAATTCTAAACTGCAGTTCAGTCCACTTTATTCAGATAATTTTACTGTCACTAAGTTGCTACCAAAATTATGAAACCAAAAACCTAATCTGAAAAACTTCCTGCCAACTAATGTTACCAGACTGCAACATGTTACTAACTGCAACAGCTACTGCTTAATTTTACAAAAAACTGACCAAATTCACATTCTTTTGAGCAAGTAAGTAGCAGAAGCTCCCGTTCCACCCAGGCTGCAAATAAGTGATGAATAGAAAACAGCCATAGAGTTCTAAAGCACTGTGAAAACAGTACCAACAGTAACCCTCTAATTGCCAGACAATGTGTAAAGTTCTCCTTTTTAATAGCCTAGAGAACACATTAGAGCTAGTTCTGAGCAACACATACCACCATTTACTACCTTTGTACTGCCTTTTGCTCTCTACAGATCTACTAGCCATTAATATTTTTACCTAAACTCTGTGATATCTGAAAAAATCAACAACCATCCTCAAAAATAAAATTAAAGGTGAAACTGAGAAGAAGTTAGCAAATTTTTCTTCATACAAAACCTGGCTATTAAAGAATTAAGGCACTTTGAACAAAGAGAATCTGAGAGTGAATAAAAAAATATGTTAGAAACAGAAAATTTGACACTAATATTGTAGTGGTCTTACAGACTTACAGAGAAATTAAGGCACTTCTCACAACCAGAATTCCTTGGACAATAATGTACTGCAAGCAGGAATTTTTAGTGATGGTATGTCAAGGTATAAACTTTCTTGAAATTCCTAGCTCTGATATTTTTATTTTCAGTCTCCTAGTTACTAAAGTTCAGCCTAAAGAGGGTAGCTTTCCCTATACACCATTACTGCCATTAGCTGAAGATTTCTATCCATTACCAGGAAATCAGAACTCTGAAAGAAGAGAGGAGGATCTGCACTCTGGCAGTAGAATTTGTCTCCTGCCTCATGGCACTGTGGGTTCTCATTTTTCATTCCTCTGTTCTGGAGTCTCTTTTACTGCATAGCTCCTTTCTGTTGCTAGAGCAGGAATGAGCAACACCAAAAAGAAGCAATCATTCATTATTTATCTCTTCACCTGCCCCTTTTGGCATTGCTGTGATATGGTACTATGAGGTTTTGGTGAGGGTCCACTGACACAAAGATGCAACACACATTTTTGAATGGTGGTTTGTATTTTAGGTACACATATTCCCAGAAGCAGCTTTCTCTTTGTGGCCACTACACCGTTGAAAACAAAAAGGACTGTACTGTCTCTTAAGGGGGGAATGTATAAAAAGAGCCCTGCTAGTGGGAGCACATGGCACTGAAGTGTTTCTGCTGACAAGGTACAAGATATTACAGTCTGACCCCTCACAGAAATGCACTTCCACAACAAATACACAAAGTGTTTACAATGGCAGTGATAAAGCATTTCATGCTTCTCTCCTGTCTTCCTGCTTAGACCAGAAGCCAAAAAAAAAAAGGCTGAGGCTCCTGGATATTTCAGTAGTCTGGGAAGAAATGACCATAGGAGGCAGAAGTCCACTTTATTAAACTGATTCAAAGGCTGTGTTGGACACTTTTGTGCTTTTCAAGTTTGCACTTCTTAGTAGTTTGTAATTTGGGTTATTCCAGCAAGAGTTTATTTCTGGTATTACTGCAGTGACTCTACTTGGTACTTCTGGGGAGGGACAGGAACCATCAGCTACTTGAGCACTAATTCCTTGCAGGAGGCACAGGTTGAGAGCAAGCTCTGCCTCAGAGATCTGGGCAGGCAGGTGTGGGAATGAGGATGCTGAAGCACAAAGACAAGCCACGTGCCTATGGTGAGCCTTGCAAAGGGTAAATAAGAAAATGGACAATGTAAGCCCTGGTAGCAGAATTCTGCTGCTCAGCCAGCAGTCACAGATCTCCATTGACAGGTTCAATACCTGAATGAAGGCAAGGGAAAGAGTAGTTTTCATAATCACAAAGCAAACTCTCCCAACTCAGCTAGCTGCCTCCTCTCATCCTGGCATGGTACCCCAACTTATTACATCCATAAATACAAAAAAATGGAAGAGTAGTTGTAGCTGAACATTTTCATATATATTGGTATATTGGAAACTTTCAGCTTTGCTTTTTTTTTTCTATTTCACATAGTTGCAACAACCCACATCCCTGCTGGGCTTTGATTGCAGCTTTAGCTAATTATATTATTTGAGATATTTTGTCATACAGTGAATCAGATCCTCAGATCCTCAACTCTTCTAAATGAATGCAGCTGCACTGATGTTAGTGGAGATTTTCCTGTTCATACCAATTATTCATTATCTCCCCAAAAATGAAAATACAAACTGCCATACACCAAAATACAGTTTTTAAAGCAAAGGCATACATCTCTAGTAGCTCTTTCCAACTTATTTCCTAGAACACTTTGGGAACTTTATTTGCACTCTAGAAAGAACCAAAATAGAATGCTGGCTAACAAAGAGAAATGAAATAGGCCTTTGGTACACTCTCCAGATGTATTTTTTCATAGAAATAAAACTTTATTACAACATCCACATGTATTACGTATATCCAAGAAATCAACAAGCATGGAATGACTATGGAATGACTAATAGATGACTATTTTTATATAGAGTATAGGAGAAACCAGAATAAGGAAGATTGCCTCACAGTTTTCCTCCTGACATGGACTGTTGCATAGGAACAACCATAAAAATATTATTTATCTTACACCAGTTCTATTTGGTCTGAAAATGGTTGTACTTTCTGGCATGTCTAAAGCTTTACAAATCTAATGAATAAATCCACCTAGAAGCACACTAGCTTTGAAAGACTCCAGTGTTCTGCAGCTATTGGCATTTAGGGCACTGGATTTGCTTTTTCAAACAGTGTGGCATGAGATAAAAGCAGATGACTTTCCTCCATCAGCCACAGATTTTCTCAGTCTTTTTGCACAGATGACTGTACACATTCTTCAGCTATCAGCACCCAAACGTTCAAATTCCTCCTGGCAACGTGAACTCTGGTCGAATTTCAGCTGTCATCCTGCCTTGTCCCTGATACCTAGAGATACATCTTTATAGACCCACTCATTTTCCATAGCCTTAAACCTTCTGGAAAAAAAATCCCACAACAACCCAAAACAACCAAACAAAATAAGGCGGTCTAACAGAGGTTTATTTCTGCTTTGGCATCAAGCTTAAGCTTCATAGATCAGCTATTTAACGACTTGTTTTCCGCAGCACTGCTGGCGGCGGCTGTGTTTGCGCAGAGGTTTCGGGCTGCTTTGCAGCTGGCGGGGTTGCAGGAGGCGGCGCAGGAATCCCGCGGAGGGCGCGGCGCTGCCGCCCCGCACGCAGCCCGAGCTGGGCCCGCCCTTGGCATGAGCACAGGCTCAGCGTGTGTGTTCCCCCGCTGGGAGCACAGGGACGGCTCGCAGAGACGCCGCGGCTTTTCCAGCCGCGGAGCTGACGGCGCGTTTGCCGCTCCGGGCAGCCTCGGGTTCCCCGGCCCGCAGCCCCCGATCCGCGGGGAGAGCCCTGCGGGACGAGCCGCCCTCGGGACAGAGCCCGGGAGGGCAGGAGCGGCACCTGCTGCAGCAGCCCCCGCCTCGTCAGCGCAGAGAACCCTCGAATGTTTGGGAACCAGCCTTCTGGCGCTGGCACTCGCTAGATACAAATAAAAAGATTGCTCATCGTCCAGGTTACTAGTGTATTTCCCCTCCTTCCCTTTCAGTTTTGCCAATCCTACTGTTCGAAGCGCTTCTCAGGCATAACAAATAAATTAATGACAATTCATAATAATCGTCTATGCCTTTTCTATTTCTCAAGGGAAACCGTTGAACCCAATCCTTCCTGCTTTATGGAAGCTGAGAAAATGTTTTCCTCTATTCTTTCCTCTGACATTGCTACTCTTCCCCCCCACTGAGAAAGTCTATATTTATGAGACCACTATTCTTACAATGGTGATTTTGCTGACTCTTCCATCATAAATGCAGATGACTTTAAACAGTGCAGTGTTCAATTGCTTGATTGCGAAACTCTGATGTTAACAGGATTATTCATGCAGGCACTCTCCATATTACGCAATGATTGCATAATCACGGCCTGAATATTGCCCTAGGTTCCAGCTCCAGATTCTCCAAAATCTCATCCTCCCACCCTGTTACAAGTTTTTATGCTGCATGCAGTTATGACAAAAACGCCATCCAATAAGTACTGAAGATAAAGCACTTAAATTTGGATTCCTTCAGCTTTCTAATGCACATCTTAACTCTACAGCTCTAGAGAAGGCTTGATGGGATTTGGAGGATTTTTTCATTTGATTCTGTGTCTGATTCTTTTTTTGTCCGTTGTTGTTGTTTGCTGAAAGGAACAGAAATGGCAAAGATAAAACAGTTTTCCCCAGTTTCTTCCTACAAGTGAAACAGTTTTGTTTTATAGCAAACACAAATGGAAGTGCAGCTGTTCAAAAAGGATTTCTAGACTTTGCCATTCTGAAATGGAAAGAAGAAAACTGCACTGTGATGATTGCTGCATTTTCTCAGCCTTTCACATTCAGACTTTGTTTGTAGCCACTGCCCTAATAATTTTACTACTTTTCTAATAATTACATTCTTTCTATGTGGTCAAAAGGTGGATTAAAAAATTCAGCATTTAGAAGGTGCATTGCTCTGTAGGGACCAAGGCTCATCGTCCATACTAGAAACAGCAGTAAAATTAGAGACCATCTGGCCTATTTACCTGCTGATGGAGAAGCCACAGGCCCCAGGCCAGCTGGAGCTGTGTTTGCCAACATTTTGGAAGTCCCCAAAGCTGAAATTAATGACCAGATGTTAGTAGAAGCTCAGAATCACCACCTCCACTTCAAACATCCTACTCCTTTCAGTCACAGTTTCAGTTGCCTTTGGGGGCAGAGAGCATGGAAAAGCTGGCTTTAGAGTCTCTGAGCCCAGCTTGGAGGCTTAGAGTAAGCTGATTTTTCATGGTAGTAGGGAAGGGATAGAGTGTGCCAATGTGTCCTAGGTTTGGCTAGGATAGGGTTAAATTTTTTCCCAGTAGCTGGTACAGTGTTGTGTTTTGGATTCATCAGGAGAATGTTGATAACATACCTTATTATTATTATTATTTTATTTTATTTTTTTTTTTAGTCAGCACTACTTTGTGCTGACCCTCAGTCAAGGACTTTTCAGTTTCCCCTGCTTTGCCAGTGAGGAGGTACTCAAGAAGCTGGAAGGAAGCAGAGCCAGGACAGCTGAGCTGAACTGGCCAGAGGGATATTCCATACTACAGAACATCATGCCCAGTATACAAACTTTGAGAGATGTCAGTCATTGCTCAGGGATGGGTTGAGCACTGCTCAGCAGGTCATGAGCAATTTTGTTGTGCATTGCCTGTCTTTCCTGGGGTTTACTGATTTCTCTTTTTGCTCCCTCCATTTCCATTATGATTATTTTATCTTAATTATTAAACTGTTTCTATCTCAACCCACAGGTTTTACCTTTTTCCTATTCTCTTCCCCACCCCCCTGGTGAATGAGCAAATGGCTGCCTGGTCCTTAGTTGCCAGCTGGGGTTAAATCACACCACCATGAAACAATGTCTGTGACAGTAAATGTAGTCTGAACCTCATAAATGTACTTGCTACTTTGAGAGTTGCATGTATGAAAAGCTGATCAAAATTCAAATGCTGTATACTCCCAGGCTCTATCTGTACTAGCATATTTTCAGTTTTTCTGTACAGTATCATTACCAAGTGCCCTGAGTCTAGGCTCTCTGGTTTCTTTATACTTCTATGTCTGGCTTTTTCCCCTCCTTCTGTCATTATATCACAGAGTTAGGAAAATACAGAGCATTGCTGCGTGTGCAGTCAGCATGTGCTGGCTCAGTGACACAGATTCCTTCAAAAGACAATATTATCAAATTTATTACAGCACTTTGTGAATGCACTTGGCATGCAGCACAAGCTGTTGAGATACAAAACTTGAAAGATGCTGAAGCCAAACCCCTCAAATCTGCTGGTCTTTGGGGAACAGGATAGCAATTGCTGCCTGATATATCGGGAATCTGCAACTACCACATGGTTATGGGTAATCTCCATGGCACAGGAAGAACTGGAAGCAGCGTGGCATTGCCTTCTCCCAGTAAGACTCTTCTGCCACCTGACATCCAAGTAAAGGTTGGGGAAAACTGGACTATTAATAAGTACTGCAGACAATAACAGAGGCTACAGATTAACACCACAAAAGTTCTCTGTATTATTTTCTGAACAAACTAGATTTGAAATATCCAGTAATGTTCATTTCACATCTTTGCAGATTTCTTATCTTCTATCTTACCTTCTATCCTTATTAAAGTCAGGATAAGAGACATGGTATACTGGTGACAGCCCACATAGATTCCTGAAGACTACATATAATTATTGCCATGGCAAGAGTAAAAGCAACAAATGCAACACATGAAATCACAAGTAGAACAACACTAGTGTCCCAACACTCTTCCCTGAACTTCTTCCTCCAACACTCCAACCCCAGGAAACCGTCATTACTCAGGCCTATTTTGTATATATAGGATAACTCAGATGATCCTACATTTTCTATAGCAACCACTGTTTGTTAGAGTAATACAATCCCATTCTCAGAAATTCCAACCTAATATAAACCAGATGATATCAGCAAAAGCCAACAGAAACCCCTCCCTCTCTCCAGTTCAATTGCTACCAAATGTGCATGGTTTATCTGAAGGGACGTGGGGCATCTCTGCATCTCCCCATGGTAGTGCTTGTGTGAGAAAAATATGAAATGCTGGCAGCTACATCATTTTAATAGGGAAAACACATTAGTAACTGCAAAACAGCTTGTCTGTGTTTAAACCTTGCCTTCACTCCTTTCTTGGTGCTTACATCTTCCTTTGCTCAGGCACACTCCCGGGTAGATTATGCGTGAGAAATTTCAGAAGCTGGCCAGTAACTCAAATTGGAAAACATTCTGTGCATCAAGTCATGTTATACTTGTTACACCATAACCAACCTGAGGCATTCTTAAAAATATTAAAGCTGGCATTTGTACTTACCTAAGGACTGATCTAAATTTCTTGGGAATCAGTGGCAAGGATTCCATCAGCTAACACTGGACTAAAACCCTGCTGCTCAAGAGGTGACTTCTGTGCATCACAGGATTTAGACACACCTCAGCTGTGTATGTTAAAGGAATGGGTGCAAAACCTTCAGCTAGCTAAAACAGAAAGGTCTATGTGGAAGGCAAGTCTATAACAGGGTAGATGAATGCCTTTCCCCATCTTCTCACCCCTTACTCCAGAAAAAAAAATTCTTGTAAAATACTTGTGGATTTTATTCTCTGTATGTTAAGAAGCTCTTAAGGGTATTTTCCTCTCATACTGTTTTTTTGTCTGCTGGAAATATTCCTCCCTATACTTGGTCAAAGGGGACTCTGTTCTAAAGAGACTTCAGTTCTGGGGAAAAAAAACAGCATGCTGAGCTGGAAAAGTGAAGGAAGACAGCAAAAATTATGCAGGAAAAAAAATCATGGTTATAGCTATAAGGGAAACTAGTCAAAAAGTACTTTACAATTCCCAGGAACTATGATTGCTCTAGAGTTCAGGTTTGGACAAATTTGAGTTGACAGCAAGACATTGTCAAACCCACTTTTTTTTTTTTTTGGTAGAAAATAAGTTCTCAGGACCCTGCATCTGCTCTGACTCATTTTCTGTAAGCCTTACACTTCTCAAAACTGATGGATTCTGGACAGACTTGCTGGGAGTGCAGCCCTGAAGTCACAGGCGTGGGACAACTATTCCCATGTTTCAGCCAATCCTTCAGCCATGCTTCCCAGCAGGAGTGGCAGAGGGACAGAGCCAGGGCTCCAGCTGGTTGTGCCACCAGATGCTGCGACAGGGCCACCCTGCTGGGCTGCTCTGGGGGCTCCCTCCGCAGGACACAGCTTGCACTTTGTTTCCACAGCCTCTGACACATGTGGCAGGACCGTGCCCAGCTTTGGGGCGACTTGCTTAGGCTCCACAGGCTTCACTTTTGGGGCAAATCTCAGGACAGCCAGTGTTCCCAAGGCAAGTATCCAGCCCTTTTAAGGTTGCTGGTCCTGGATAATCAGGATAAGAGGCCTCAGCTTTTATGGTTGTTACTTTGGAAACGTTTTGTTAGATGCAGAAACAACTGGGTAACCTTTGTGAACATTAGGAGTGTTTTGATTTCCACCAATTGTCTTTTGGCATTTCTACATGTAAGAAAATTTCTTTGCCTGAAAGACCTTTAGCTTTAGTTCCTACCTTCCTTCATGGGCCGTGTATTAACAAGCTTTACCTATAGTCCTTGTCAGCTGACGGATCACAAACAAAAACTACATGCAACTAATTTAAGATCTATTCCATTAGTTCTAGTACAATTGTTTAGTCTTTTACTTATGTATTATACTGCATTTATATTAAATTTCTTTCATTTCATGAAATGAATTCATGAGACATCTACTGCTCCCAAGATTTAATTAAGACCTGATCAGATAAGCAGGTTGTACCTTCCACACAAATATAACTACAGACCAGCAACCTAATTTATGAATATAAATGCCTCTTTCTACCAAAATATATCCTATCTAACAGGTCTCTGAAAGCCAGTTAATAAATATGCCAATAGATCTTATCTCCACTTTACACATACAAGTTTGTGACAGTACTCTTGTGTGTTAGTAGCAAAGCCATAAAAGCAAAGCATTGGAAAGTTTATACATATATGAAACGCTTTGCCAGGAGCAGATGGGGAAATGGAATCAGAAGGAAAGTTTTCAATAATAAGAAAATACTTAAAGAAAAAAAAGTCACGTGAAATGTTTAATTATTTTTTATAAAAAAATATTTGGTCCTGTGCAAAATGGGGTGTGTATGGTAACTAATAATTTCAAAGTGCCGGAATCCGTTGTTTCTCAAAATTTCATCTCTGATGCTTTTTTCCTTATTTTTAGTACACACCAAAAGCCATTATGAGTTTTCCAAACCTTAACGTCTGTCTCACTGTGATATCCCATCCCTTGAATCAATCCAAACACAAAACTTCTGTAGGCTATAAAGGCTCTAATGAAGCTATTGCAGCATCATAATGCTTTTTCACACACAACCAGATATTCTCTAATTAAGCAAAGATGAAAACATGGATGAAAAGTACTAGAAGCCTTCAAAGCAGCGCTGGTTTACTGAAGTGATCAGGACACCCCACCATTGCACAACTATTTTCCATGGTGCACTGCAAACCGCTTGCAATGATCCTGATAGATACTAGAAAGTATCGTGTGGCTAGAAACTCCCCTTGTCACAAAAAGCCTGAGTTTGTCTCAAGATTCTTAGTTTATTTTTAAAAGTTAAAATATCACAAAAGTAAAACACAAAAGAAAGCAAAAGTAAAACTATTCCTCTCAATTTATTTTCAATTAATTTTTGTTCATTAATTTGTTCTTTTTTTCGGAATTGCATAAACCAGAATCCATAACATAGTCACAGCTACAACTCAGTCTCTGCAACAGTGTGGAGAGCACAGAGTGGAAACATGAAACACCCCAGTGCTGAGACTGACAGCACACCCCACCCACAAGTAGTTTAAAAACTGCTCTAACAGCACTGATGGAAGGATTTGCCTGGCTCCTAACAGCATACAGTTGAGAAGTAATTTACAGCACTGAATATCTCAGAAGATTCAATCTATTCTTTTTTTTTTTTTTTTGGTAAAGCACCTAGAGAATCTAATCCATTGTCTTTCCACTGCAAAAATAAATTTAATTGGTAGCTCTTGTGCTGTACCTAAACCCTCATGCTTTTACACTTCAATTTATAATTTTGACTAGATATTTTAGTTTTCCCTTGTTATCTATTACTGATTTGAAACCTCTAGGACAGATAAAATAGTTCCATATCAGCCTTTCTTTAACTATCATACTAGCTAAACCACCAGCTAGTGGTGCAACTTAGCAGTTTGACATATTTCCAGTGTACACAGCAGTTGCACACAAAAATAGATGCAAATTCAGCTTTGCTATATAGGCTATCATGCACTTATCAGTTTCTATCTAAGTAAGAAAAAAATGGTCAGAGAAAAGCCCAGTGTGGTTTGGTTTGAGAATGTATACCTATATCCAAAATGCATTAGTCCTGGTGCCTGAAAGCTGTGGCTTATTCTGTCTACTATCTTAGAAAATGGCCAGTCTGGACAAGAAAGTCTGTTCATTTCTTTAACTAAATAAATAGGAAAACAGTGGATAGACCTCAGAGCAACTGAGCCATAATATACAGTCATCTACAGAAAGTTAGTGAACCTGGTAAATGTTTGGTCACTAAGAGAATGGACATTAAAAATTGAACCATATGGACCAAATGAAATAAAAAAGCTTTTACTTTTAATGGAATACCCTTTTGTCAATTATATAAGCAAGGTCAGCATATAATGGGATAAAACCCTAGATACACAGGAAAGAATAAAATTTTTTACCACCAGGATAACAGTTACGCACTACAATTTAGCAAAATTGAATGAATGCTTTAAGTCTAATTCCAACCTTCTTAGGGTGTAGCCACAACTCACTTCATCCCACAGCATTTGGCTTGTAAAGACCTTCTTCCTTAATACACACCTGGTTTTGCTGTGTGAGATTGGAGGGACACACTGCAGATGCTACTACAGCCTTAGCCATGGATTGTGGAACTGCCCTGGGATCACTGTTTTCTCTGTTGCAGGTTACTCAGGAAATAACTGTTTCTCTTGCATATGCCTGGTGTTTGCTGCTATTCATGCAGTGATTGATGTTCAGCTCAATTATCTGACTCAGTGGTCAAATTTACTCTTCCAAAACAAAGCAAAAACCAAGAAAGAATAAAAATAATAATAAATAATAAAAAAGGAGCACACTGCCAGATATCCTCCAGAAAATACATTATGCTCTTTTCTGTTTATGAGGGTCTAATTCTGCTCCAGCACTATTACAATTCCTTGTACTGTTTACTATCTCCAAAAGAAGTGTCTAAACCTTTCTGTTTAGATAATCAAAGGAAAGATCCATATTTTTTTTCAGTTTGCAAAGTTAGAATGATTGGTTTGAGGTTGAAAAGTTTTATATCCTCTATCACTTATATTTTCTTGACTTTAAACAAAAAAACCCTCCCTGTTTTATCTAGGTCACTTCAAAGAGTGGAAGAGGAGCCTCATCACATTTATAAAGTTTAACCTCCTTGCCTTAAAACAACATGGAATAGTTTCTTGGGATTTGTTACAAGCACTATGCACAAAGGCGTGTTAATTATCTGATCTAAGTTTACATTTGCTTTATCTTCCTTTTCTGCAGACTGTAGCATATTAATTTCATGCTGCCTTCTTAAAAATGGTTATTAGAGCAGCAATTGACATTCAAACCAGCTCAAGGCAACTTTGCATTGGACACGTGCCTCAATAGCCCAGCACCGTCCACTACACTCATATGAAAGAAAGGTGAGCTCAATTGCAAAGAAGAAAGAAAACATAACAAATGCTGAGGATTTCTTTGAGTGTAATTCCTAATACATGTCTGCAGTAATTTTCCAAGAAGAAACCCTTCTAGTGAATACAAATGTTGTTGATTTTCAGTGAGATCTCTGAGTATGGCTCCCTGGGGTGTTTTGAAATTATTCATTTCAGTGTCAATAAAACCCCTTGTACCTTTTCTGTTAGCCTAAATAGAAAGCTTTGTTTAAAGGGGTAATGGGCTTAATAGAAACTTAAAGTGATCATACTTGCACTGCCAGTGTCCAGACATTACAGTACCAAGTGCAGAAGATAGTGGCCTTGTCAGCAGGTTTTCGGGTATTAGTCTACCTCTGAGAAAAATTATTACATTGCAGGACACTGGAGACAGCTGTGAATGTTTTCCTTCATATGAGGTAAGGACAACTGAGGAAAATGGATGAGATTTTTCTTCATTTCTGTCAAATTCCATACACAGAGAACACATTTCATTTCTGAACAGGGTATGAAGCAACCTGTCTAAAATAAACAAGTCTAGCTTAAAAAAAAAATCAGGTATGAGATGGCAAGGACTGCTGCCAACATCTATAAGAAATGATTCCATAGAGTGGGGTAAGGTACATCTGAAATGACAGGACAAGATAAATATAGCTGTGTGTTACCAGCTTCCACTGACTCACAGAATATAAAATGTAAGAGTAATGTTTTCTTCTGTTGCAGTTGGTCTAAAACAAGGCCTTCTATGATCAAATATTTAGAGGAAAAGGCTGGGAAAAACATATAATTCTGCTTGTGAATAAGTCACTTGTTTTTCAGCCTTGGTGATCTCAATTAAAATTCCTGCCTTATGAATGAGTTAATTGTCTTAACTTTCATGACCAAAAACCCCAAACTTCTACCTTAAGATTTCTAAGGCAAGGAACCCTTATTTCAGGGTTAATGGAAAATACACACAAAAATAAGTACCCTCAGACATCAGGAGGCCAGCAGATTCCTTCTAGGAATTCTTGGTGTGCTATTGCATGTATGGGTGGTGCTCCCACATGAAACCAGTGTTTTTGTTGTAGCTGGACTTCCTGACAAAGCCAAACATTTTGCACATTTTCAGCATAGATACACATCCAAATGCCAACAGCTGTGACCTAGAATATTGCAGCCCAAAAACAAAATCTACTTTTGGGGTAGTGAACCACCTTGGCTAAAATCTTGCTGATTGTTCAGTGGAATTCACATTGTGTTTGCCTATGCTACATCCACATGTAAAGAGCTCATGAAGAGGAAAAAGCCTGATAATTAGTTATGGAAGCATTATGGTCTTTCAACAATTGTCTATTTTACAGACTGTACCAGAAATCCCTGTGAAAATGAACTGAAGTTTCAGGTCGCAAGGAATTTCTAGGTGGAATGGAATTTCCACAGCTCTTGGAATTCCCACAGCTCGGCCCATCCCAGGATTATGTAGGGAGCTCAGAAAACTGAAAAGGTGACTAAATTAAGGTAAGTACCTACAGAGATAAAAGTCTCTGAGGCAACAAATAAAAACACAATAAAATCCACTGCAAAACATCCTGGAGGCAGAGTCCTGTTTGTGGTGAAATAGAGCATGTTTCCCATAATGGGAAAAAAAACCAAAGGGTGCTGAAAGAGGTCCCAGAATGGATAAGGCTGCAAGGGACCAACCTCCCTGCTCAAGCAGGCCCATCCTCACTCACATGGCACAGGATTGTATCCAGACAATTCTGGTATATCTCCAGTGAGGGAGACCCCATGACCTCTCTGGGCAATCTGCTCCAGTGCTTGGTCACCCAGACAGTAAAGAATGTCTTCCTCATCTTCAGATGGAGCTTCCTGTGCATCAGTTTCTGTCTGTGACATAAGACTCTTCTAACAAACAGCACCACACCAGCCTCAGACTAGCAACCACTAAATGGAAAGGGATGCTGCAATTCAAGGCCCTTTTCTAAATAGCAATTTAAGAAATAGCTCAAGCCCTATTTCTTCCAAACTTGAGTATGATTTGTTTTGTACAAGAGTTGTTTTGAAGTCTGGGGACTGTGTGAACAAGTTGTTTGAAATAGCACAATGATTAGAGGGGACAGCTCACATCTGGGGAAGAAATTACAAGGATCTGCAGGAAAAATTGTTCCATGAGCAGTGGAACTAACTACATCTGGTTTCCACTGGACTAGTGTCTTCTAGTTGATTAACTTTTAACTGAATGTGTGAGGTCACCCCAACTAAATATCCAGTAGGTATTAGATGGAAAAAATAAATCTTTTTCTGTTGCTCCGTGTTTGAAAACTGATAATTCACACAGGAAAGAAGCTTTAGTTGAGGAGGGGATTCTCTAATGTCTGAAACAGCAAACACCACAAAAGCTGCTTTTTTCCAAGCAGCAAAGCATCTTGATGTACTATTCTGAGTCTGTTTTTTTTCCCTTTAGTAAGAATTTCAGTGATTTTTATTTTTCACCCTCTCTAATGGACATATTAAAAAGATATTTGCTTTCCAGGAAGTATTTTATTACTTATTAGGAATTTAATGTGATGGAGAACTTTATTCACACATATGTCTGATTCAAAATGGAAGATAGGTAAAGATAATTCTTATTTCCTTAGGAAATAAGGATTCAAATAAAGCAGATATGCAGAGAGGTGGAAACAACCTGGGGGACTGGGTAAACTTGGAATTCATAGTTGTTTCCCTGTTGAGGATGTGCATCTCTGTTGAAAATTAGTGAATCTTATTCAACATTCCTCACGGTGGAAGAACAAATGCCCTGGGAAAATCCAAGTACTTCTGTGATTACCAGAATTCCATTTACTCCTGAAGGAGCCTGCAATCCATGCAAAGAAAGGAGGGAATATTATTGCTGTTTTACAAACAGGCAAACCTAATGCTGTTGCAATTTATGGCATTGATTTCTCTGCATGTTCAGGGATATGTAGCTGAATCTCAGAGTCTGGATTTCCACATGGCCGTGCTAAAGCCTTGAGCACAGACCCACTTATGCTCCTGGACTCAGGGATACACAAACTCTTCCATAAGAGTAATCTCAGGGAGAAAGGAGAAAGGTCTATGCAGTGGAATGTGGTGTCTGGCAGGCTACCAGCAAACCCAGCACTGGTGATTCTGCAGGTAATTTATAAAAGGGAATTTAGGCTGCCTCATTAGGTGCCAGATTTTTCTCATTGTGGAGCGCACCAGGATAGAGAGACTAAGCAAAGACACTGCTCCAGAGAAATCAGGAATATTGGGTGACAGATAAAGGCGCAGACACTCTCTGCATGCTTTAAACAGCGCTCCACTACATTGATAATGACAATGAAAAACTATTGCAAGGGAAAATTTTCTATATTAACATTTTCATTTATGGAACTGTCAACAAAATAAACTTAAGGTTTTACTGTAGGCATATTCAGAAGAGTAGTAATGTGTTTTGTTTGGGTTTTTTTTACTATGTGGCAACTACTAAGATCTATTTCAGAGAATGACTCGGCTTTGAGAGAAAGTGAGAGCATGCTTCTAACTGCTGCCACTGTCTTCAAGTATAAACCCTTCTTAGCACCAATTCCTGGCCACATGGCATTTCCATTATACTTGGGTTTGGTTTTTTTGTCCAGCTTACAAGGGTGATTTTGTTTCTTTTAAAATAAGTACAAGTGATAAATCTACTATGAAACAACAAAGCTACTGAAAGGCTTGTATTTATTTAACAGGGAACCAAATTAGACCCTACTTGGCTATTAGGCAAAATGTACTTTACTATTTACACTAGAGAATGCAAATTAAAAAGAACTAACAACTAGAAAAAAATTTCCTGTCCTGCCTCTAATACAGTCAGAGAATGTGTAAACAGAAAAGAAAAAAGGAAGTTATTACCTCATTCAGAATGGAAAAAAGACAGAATTAACTCAGGGTGCCTCCACTAATTATCTCCTTCAAAAGGAGTGGGAATTAAGTCGCCCTAGGAACTTTCCAAGGTATGAGCTCTAGAAAAAGTAGTAGTTCATTAGCCAGTCCCATGAGCAGGAACCAACAAAAAGCTGGAACCAACAATCTCTAAATTTAAAGTTAATGACTGATTTTGTTGCTTCTCTCTTTTTATCACTTAATTGCATTAACATTAACCTGTTTGTAAGCAAACATGTCCTAAAAGTCTGTTGTGGCCTCAATGGCTCCCAAATGCTCTATCCCAGCACGGAGCACCCCAAAGACAACAGGCAGCTGGAGACGGAGTAGCTACACCCTTCCAATGCTGTGCATCCTGCCATAAGGCACAGGGAAGAAGAAAAAGTAACTCGATAATTCTTCTCAAAGCTTAACAGGCAGCTTTGGAGATTAGAGACAGTACTGGATGTCTTTGGAGATTAGAGACAATAGTATTGGAACTACTCACTGGGTGATGGTGAGGAGAGTTTTCACTAAGCACAAGTACAACCCAACTGCATGGAAGCACTGCAGTGCCTCACCTACACTCATGGTGGGGTAAGCTGCTTTCCAGGGCACTGAGCAAGAGCAAAAAGCAGTCCTTTGTTTCCCAGTGCTGCTGTTGTGATTAAAAGCAGGAAACTTATTATTACAAAGTAATATCAATTATTCGGAGCACTTGCACAGATTTAAGAATGAGAGCTCTAAATAGCATAGGGAGTAAGGAACACTTACTGCAACCCTGATCATAGTGTAATTTCTGTTCAATTTTTCCTCATTGAAAAATGGCTTCCTTAGTTCCAGTTCTAGGCAGAATTAACTTTTTTTTAAAAATGATTTCTACGAAGAGATAGCACATTCAAATACTACCTCCTGGTTCCTAAATGATTTACTTTGTAATGGAGAAGAGAGAAATCAGACAGCTGGCCCTGTAAGGACCACCAGTGGAGAGAACAGAGCAAAAATGAAGAAAATCCTTTATCTGCTTTTCCCATTTCTGAAGCTGCATTGGCCATTTTCCATCACATTAGTAACAGCAAGAGGTGATGTCATTTTGCACTGCCTCCACCCTTCTATCCTAGTCCTCAGGGAGGATGCTCTGCCACTGGGAATTCAGATCAGTTTTAGAAACTGCCATCCCCAAGAACAGGACCCCCACAACTTTCTGGTTTTATCTCTTTTGTGTCTGGAAAGGGAGAAAGATTCCTTCCATATGCCTTCCGTATTAAAAGATGCCTTTCCATGCAGTCTGTCAAAACTTCTCTAAGGATTCCCTCCTCTCAGACACAAATAGCTTCCATAGGTCCAGAAGGAAGCTGATTCACACTTTCTGTTTGTTCCACACAAACCTTGCAACAACCGCAGCTTTTCAGTGGAAACAAGAGGGTAGTAAGTATTGCTTTCCAAAACAGA
This sequence comes from Hylia prasina, assembly GCA_013397195.1. Taxonomy (NCBI): domain Eukaryota; kingdom Metazoa; phylum Chordata; class Aves; order Passeriformes; family Sylviidae; genus Hylia; species Hylia prasina. Next base: position 415,138 of record VYXD01004002.1, read on the forward strand.
CAGGGATATCCCAGAGCTCATTTTTAACAAGATACTTCACACAAAGCTGATCATGCTCTCTGGAAGCTATAGAAGCAAATAAATATCTACAAAAACAACAGGCTGAGCATTCGATCCTATTTCCATACTTCTGCTTTTACACATTTTAGGCAAAACTCCAGAAAACATCCGTGGGAGTCACAATCTTGAATCCTTTCTACTTTCCTATGACAGTATATTGGTTTTGAATCTGTTTTTACTCAGTTTTAGAGGATCCTACAACTTTCTGCAATCGTATGATGTCACTGTGCAATGTGGAGAGAATACAGTGGCACTTGGTCTAGGTGTGAGCAGGTCAAGTGACTTGGCAAACCCATTTAAATCCTCTAATGGAAGTTCTTTCTCTGCAGTCGCACCTAGAATATGTTCTTTCTACAAGTGATGTTCCCTGGGACAGAGTTTTGCATGAAGGCATCCATTTTTCAGCCCAATTGAAACGCTGACTGTCCTTTTTAAATATCCTCTCATTCCTGCCTCAGGACAAGTGCCACCTACTGACAGCAAGAGCTGCTTCTGCTTGCTCAACTAAACTCATCGAGAATTCTAACCATAGTTCCTGTTGTTTCAGCCAGCTTTGCCAACTTTAAAGTCCAAATGGTGAAGAAAGGCCTCAAAGATGATGGAATATTTCAAAAATCTGGAATGGTACAGGCCTGATTCCTTTCAAAACCTGCCTGTCCAAGATGCTGATGACTCACAAAGAATTCCCTAATAGCACCATCACCAGTCACTCTACCAATCTTTTTGGGGGAAAATAATTAAGCAAATCCAACAAAAATATTCATACTCTATGGATTATCAAGTATTTAATTCAAAAGGCAAATTAGAAAGAAATCAAAAGAGCCAAAAATCAGTAGAAACATATGTCTAAACCTGGGCAAAGACAACAAAGCTTTATGTAAAGGAGACTGAATATTACAGGAATAATAAAAATACCACTGCAAAGTAAAAAGTCAGCTGCATGGCTTTATCTGAAAGTGTTTTGGAAAAAAATTGCTATCAGTTACACTTCTCTTCTACATACAAGCTTCATAAATGAAGTATAGGGTTTTAAGAGATATTTTCTCTTTCTTTTGTCAGGTCTGGAGTCATTAAACAGAGATTAGCTGGATAAATAGAGGAAGTGATTTTTAAACTGTTTGCAAACTTAATGTGAAGAGCCCAGCCTTGCAAATTATCACATCTAATCAGAGATGCACGCTTCACTGCTCCAGTAATTGTACTAGTATTAGTCAAATTCTTGTTGTCTCCTCATTAGCCATGAAAAGGAAACTCAAGATGTACTTCATTAGAGTATCCTGAATATAAATTTTTAGTGTAAGGAGGAAGAGATGTGTTACATGCTGTACTGTATATAGAAAGAAAAAATATTAAGAACATAAAACATATTGAATCATGCTGGTTTTTCACTGAATATATGTCTTCAACAACCAAACCCCTCTTTTCTCTTTTCATTTTTACTGTCTTGATCCCTTTATTTGCAGTGAGAATATAGCACTTGAAAATGTAATTTACAATAAGTGCCATTAAAAAAAATTAAGAAAAGTGCTGTATTATGCAGCCCTTCCTACTTCCATAGCCAGAAGAACACAGCTTAATCAAGAACTGTCTTTAGTAGAGACGTTTAGTAAATTCTTGACTACTGGGTAGGTGATCTAACTTGCATTAAATGTAGATCAAATCAAAAGGTTTGTTCCTTTGATCAGCAAAGCATTTAAGTACATGTTCATGCCCTTCTTTATTCAGCACTGCCCTTAAGTATATGACACTAAATCAAGAGAATTTAAACACATGCCTAACACATGAAGCATGTGCTTAAGGGAATTGGGGTTTAAAAAATCCAGCTTGAATAGGATTTCCAAACAGGTCTATTAGAAGGCTAAAAGTAAAAACATTTCCAAGAATTTCAGTAGAAGGAGAGGTGAAGCAAATTTTCACATTTGTTTTTTCCCAGCTATTTTTCTTGGTGCAAATCCCAGTCTGAAATATTTGTATTACTCAACCGCAGTTAAGGGAAGCTGAAAAGGAGCTAGGCAGGTCACCAAAATGCTACCAATAGATGTCTTCTACCTCTCTGCTTTAGGACAATTACAAAGAACCAGAAAGCAAATAACATGCAAAAATGTACCCTTTACCCCTTGAACTACAGCACTAGATCATCACAAAGTCAGAGATGTGGAAACTAGAATCTAAGCCAAATGTGGTGCAGCGTTTGTTTTTGTGGAACATAAGGAATAAGGACTGTAAGCAATTCCAAAAGGGAGTTAAATCCATAATGCATTGTCCAGCAACTCTGTGTACTGCAAGAAAGTGAACTGGATTTCCAGGCCCGGGGCATGCTCCCCAGGTTGTCTGTTGTCAGAACACAGCAATATCCTCACCCAACTTCAGCTCTATCTCTCCATAAAATAATAGACTATTCAGTTGATTATTATTTACTATAATTTATACAGCATGCAGGAGATCATCATTAAAAGGATGATGTTTGCTTGGTCAAAGTATCCTGGACAAGAAAAAAAATTTCGAAATACTTCCAGGTGTCTCTTTGAACAATATTAAAACACTTCAGAAACCTTTCATTTAGAATTAATTAACATAAAAAACAGCTTCCACAATACGGCAGAGCCCTAAAGTGGTTTGTGGAATTTAATTAGGCTAACCTCCTTTTCACTACATTGGTACCACTCCATAAGAAGTGCAAATCATTATTAATTCCTTTGGTGTTCACTGTAATAACATTAAACATGATGAACTCTTTTAATAGTAAAGTGTATGAAGTATGTAATTCCATAATTTAACATTGACTTGAAATTAATTTATAAAATATACTATTTGTCACCATACACTGAACACTTAGAAAATTCCTCCTCATCATAGTATTAGGATAACAAGATGATATTGAAGGTCCCATCCAACCTGAACTATTCTGTGGTATGGTTCTGTGAATAGTTCAGTAATTCATAATTTTGGGAAGAGGAGGCATGTCAGTGCAGCAAAGGGGAAATCAAAGCAAGGTCAAGCCCAGTCAGAGTGACTGTTGGTACTAGATCCCCAAAAGATCTGTGATACAGAGGTTTCTGTGGTCTAACCCTTGTTGAAAAAAACTAAAGGAAATAATTTTTTACCAATATTTTTGGTTTCTCTGGAATTTGAAATAAGTCCAGAACTTGCATACTGTTTGTAAAGAAACAATTTACTGTTAGAAAACTTCACCTGCTCATCAATTGCATCATTTTGTGAGAAATACAGCACAGACCTTGAAGCTCGGAAAAAAAAAGAAAAAAGAAGGGGCAAATACAAAGCACAAGTGCTTGTCAAGTGACATATCTTGTTGCTAGAAATGGTAAAATGATTAAGATACTATCAGACACCAAACATATACAAACATCCTCAGTGAGTGATACTAATGAAAAACAGTTTTGTCTTTCCACAGATGATTTGTTTTCATCACTGGACAATGCAAAATCGTTTATTAAAAATTCACAAAGGATGCATTTGGAATCCTTTTATCTGTCTGTCTAAAGTATTTCTAAGGTGCCAATCACTATATTATCTAAACACATTAACAGAATAGCTGGATTTTACTAAATACAAAAAGAGATTCCAAAAGAATTCAATATGAAAACACCTTATCCAGCTACAGAAAGCCCTCCTTGGTGCTGAGAAAGGCTTCTCACAGCAGCTCTGAGGATGTGCCTTTGGCTGAGAGTAGACACAAGCAGCACTTCACCCCACATGCAGGGCCCAGGAGCAGATGAGAACACATTTACTCCCACAGCTACAGCTCTGAACTCCTTCCCAAATTATGGATATTACAGTTTTTGGCCTATGCTACAGCTGACATAAACTGTGTGTGAGAGTGAAGCAATAGCACATGTAAGCATATGCTGTGAGTGGGAATGAATTTTAGCTTGTGATGCATTTTAGGATCTTGGCTGAATCACGCCCTTCACCACTTGGGCAGATCTTCAGTGGATTTTGCATCAGCACTGCCTCAGCAAAGTTGCCTCTCCCTTAAATTGGTACAAGAGAAACACAAGAAGTATGTCCCATAAATCTGTGTGTTGAGAAGTATTTCCCACCTTATATGAAAAATACTATGTATTTTACTTTATATGATTACTTTCCCAATACAATGGTTTTATGTAAAAAATGGTTATTTAAACAATTTCTTCTAGCCTTGTATTTAATACTGTACCTTGCTCTTAAAAAATACTAAGCTAATTTACATAAAAGAAGACTCTGCTTTGGAAAAAATCCAGGATCCTTTCCCTCACCTATTTCCTTCCATGATTTAATGATGGATAAAAGAGACCAGAAGGATGACATCTCCTAGTATAGATAGTTAGCTGTGGACCTTGTATAATAAATACCTTCCTCTTTTATATTATTGATAATGCTAACTACAGGAGACCCTGTAAAGACAAATCAGGCATGATCCTTTGATACAGCCTGCACTCAGCTTCCTATTTAAAATGTACGTTCAGCTATTTAGTAACACACAAAGAATTCAGTTTATTTGCCCCCAAACCATAACATTTATTTTTTGAATGCAGAAGAAACTTCAATAATGTATAAATTAATACTCAAATGACTTACATTTAAGAAGTCTCCTCGGACCTGGTGTTTAAAGTTGGAACTTGACTGAATTCCATTTATGTTCCATGCCAGTGATAATTCATTGCATGCTGCAAAGAAAGAAATAACAATTTGGATTTTTTTTTAAATTTTATATTTGGTATTACAAGTGTATTCCTAGTCATGCTGGAGAGCTCTTCTTCATTCTTCATTTTTCTGTGTTTCCCTCATTGATAGAGGGACAAATTTCAATTAGCTCACTACAAGAGCTGTCAGGGGTCTTTTGCAAACTGCCACAGTCCAGCACTGGCCTAATTCCAGCACTGTTCTAATGCTTTTTCTCCTGTGAACTCTGCTCTTTTTCTTACTCTTACTCTCCATTTTTTCATATGCTCTTTTCTGCATCATTTTCCTTTTTCCATCTTACATTGTTTTTATATCCTTCCTCTAGCCTTCTCTTTCCTTGATCTAGTTTCTAGTCTTCAAAACTCACTTGTGCTTTTTATTTTTCTTTTCTCTTCAAGTTTTCCCCTTTGATGAAGACCCTTCTTGTCTCCCAATCAGCATTTTGAAAAGAAATCCCAGCAAATTTCCTCTGTACAAACTGAGACTTTCTCTAAAGAGATCATTTTTACAGCAACTCAAAATATGCTTTTGCTGATACTATAGCACTCAACTCAAGGTCATAAAATGTAGCTTATATATTTTACCAGCCTAGTGATTTCAAGTGTTTATTCTCAACACATGTGAGCCTGAATTAAAATTTCCAGCACATGCCAGAAGTCACAGGTATTGCTCCAAACAAATTACTACTCAAATGACTTCATGACACTGTCATTCCAGGAAAAGTATTCTAGGTATTCTATTGAAGGCTTAGCCAAGCACAATTCAGAGACCTACACACAATATTTATGCACTCTATAAAATTCCTTTATTCCTTTCATCCCTAAGTTGTTGGGCTTTTTTTTTTTTTTTTTTTAATGTACTGCCCCTGTATAGATGCCTTTGGGTTGCATTTATTGGACAAAAGCATCCCAAGAAAGAAGAAGTTTTAGTAAAGTATACAGGGTTAGATTCTTATAGGATAAATGGTGTAGAATGTCTGATATTTCTGAAATAAACAGAAAGCTTGGGACTAGAAGGCTCCATAGGAAAATACCATATTGCTTGCTTAAAAGCTTTACAATTTTATAATGTGGAAATAAAAGAAAACAGAATATTTAGGACCTTTTTTTCCTTAAATAAAGGATTCCTAGAAAGTGTTTGCAGCAATTTGCTATGATTTAAAACATCCTTTAGTGTGTGGAATTGCATGCAGAGAAAAAAACGAAGTCAATTAATTACACACAGAAATTGGGCCAGGTAACATTCAAGCCACAGACTCTTTACATAACACAGAATACTTGTGAACATGAAAGAAACAGGAAGCTTCCCAAAATTATTATATCAAATTCTTGGCTGGAGTAAATGAGCACAACTCTTTTGTACTCTGAAAGTGGGAGGAATTTATATGGCTAAACTATTATTTAATCACTGATTAATAACAAGAATCAGGTCTCAGCGTACGATTATACTCCTGTCCAATATGCCCCTGCAGGTTTTAGCTCTGCCTTCAAAAGGAGAGGTTACCCAGCCATTTCCTAGAGCTTCTACCTCTCTTCCATGCTCAGAAGCAGCAGACTCTCTACCCAACACGAGGTATTGTAGTTGAAGCCACTTCTTTCACTGAAAAAACTTAAATGCCTCCCACACCAATGAAATATTACAAGGAGCTCCTTTCCTCCTTTTCCCCATCACACAGCAGAGGGACAACTAGGCTCTGTACTAGCACAGTGGTCAGAGCCTGGTGCTAATAGTGCCAAGGTAGAGAGTTTAACCCCTGGGTAGGCCATTCACTTAAGAGCTGGAGTCAATGATCCTTGTGGGTCCCTTGCAATTCAGAATATCTGGTGTGATTCTGTGATTTTCTTGACTCGAGCATCAGTTCCTCTTCTCTGAGGTCAAGGGGTCACTTGCAAGGCTGTGCACCTACATAAGACTGGCTGGGTTCTCCAGAGCAGTGCAGTCCTTCAGCAAACTGCCTCAGTGCTATTTGTGCCCAGGAGATGCTTCCCACAGCAGCCTGTGCCCCACACTACCCTGCCAGAGAAGCTTGTTTGGGAATTTGCAGTTACTACTGGCAAGGTAACTATTCCTGCCAGTCAGCCTGCATGGCCTGACCTCACTAGCACAGATTGCTCCTAAACAACCTATGGATTTTATTTTTTTACAGACCTGTTTGTGTGCTTAAGCTTGTTTGAGTGTTACATATACTAATTCATTAGCAGCATTTTCAGATAATCCCCATTTATATGTTCCCAGCTACACCAAAAGGAAACTTCTCAGGTAGTTAGCTAGAAATCACCGAAAAAAGGTAAATGGGTTGCTCCCAGTGGCAGGGAGGTGACAGGGAGGAGATTAGTAGGGGTCCTGGTTCATCTTCTAACAATAAACTAATTCAAATACTGAATGTACTGAGATTAGCAATGAAGCTGGAGTAGCCAGTGAGTAACAAAGATCAATGCAAGTCACTTGGATGCTGTCAATTCACATCTGTAAACTACTGTGATAAAACCATGGGTACAGAGGCACTCGCAGTTCACTCATCCAAAACCAACACAAAACCCTGTGGATGCTGCACAGTTCCCCTCGTGGTGGCTCTTGGAGGTGGGAATCAAACTGAAAGAGAAGCTTCACCACTATTCTAGGAAACTATCACCCACCTCCACAAAGTTCATGGCAAGTCTACTGTGCCTCTATGACACAATGAAAAGAATATCATCCTCTTCCACCAGAAAAACCTTCTTCTAAAGGCTGGGGTTGATTCATGGAATCTGGTATTGCCTCTCTGGAGGGAAGGCTGGCTATGCCCTTCCATTAAATATGTCTGTTGCATCAAAGGGTAGTAAATCATGATTTTATCTAACTTCTTTAGGCTGCTTCTGAGGATGAAGCTGAGAGTTTACTGCATTTTTAAAATCATTTGTTTAAGTTAATATTGCAACCCTGAGTTGCTTCAAGGAAATTGTCCTGATAGGAAGACATTTTATTTGCTGTTTTGGGCTCATATAAGGTCACAGGATCTCAATACAGCTCTGCAAACTAAGCCAAAGTTCAGATGCAATTGTGCTTTTCACAAAGAAAAAAAAAACCTCACTTCCCACACCCTCACCACCTTCCTGGCAAATTCCAGCTTCCTTTCATGCTACTCTTACAGAGAAGCTACCCACTTAAAAATGCAGGCATTTGAACAGCAGCTGTGATGATAACTTATCTTGTGCATTCAAATCACTCTTTCTTTTACAAACATATATAACCATACTTAGAGAAATCTGTTCAGGATTACACACAATCAGCTTGCCATCCATATTGAACGTGTTAAAGAAAAAATGCTGGGTGTAAACTGGACATGTAGGAATGGGTCAGACAGAAATTGCCAGAGCAGCCCTGGCCAATACACCCGCTGACACAGCATATCATGAAAATCACCATTTTTCCTCCTTTGTGATTAGTCATGTTTCTAGTCATGAAGGGAGGGAGCTACACAAACCAAGAAAAAGTACCAGGGCTCACTAAGGAAAGCAAGGAACAATCTGGAATCAGTACAAGCCAACAGCTTGGGAAAATATATGAAAAATATTTAGAATTTTAATCCATGTTACAAACAAACCAACAAAAAACCCAGAACAAGAAACAAACCAAATATTTAGCCATAACTTTACCAAAGCCCCTGGTTACCTGAATTCTGAAGTTATGAACAGCTTGTTTACCCTTTCCCCTGCTTTTATAACCTCTTCTACCTGCTCAGCACAGGTGTTCAGCATTCCCATTTCAACCTGCTCAGCCCAGGTGTTCAGGATTCCCATTTCAGCACAGGTGTGAATCCTTACACAAGGCTCAAACAAAGAATTTGCGTGAGGGAAGGTTTGTTAGCTTCAGGAGGGCCCTCAATTTCTTTTTAGCCAGTCTTTGCACTGAAGCAGCCCCAATATACCTCAGAAAACCTGACTCATCAGGCAAGTTGTTCAGACTAGAACCCTATCTCTGAAGCTGTGTTAAAAATGATGTGGAGGAAATGAAAAGAAACTTCATAACCTCACAGAAATGTTGAAATTACTGACAGATTCATTCTAATTTTTCAAACACCAAACTATCTCCTCCTAAAAGAGCAATTCTTTCTTTGCAGCCACTCATGCATTTGCAAGATATAACAGCATTACTAATCCAAACATCAAGCTGGATGCCAGAGAAAGGCCTAGGGAAAAGGACTCAGTGAAAAATCATTTCAGTTTCTCTTTGTTTATGTTGCACCTTCCTAACTCCTTCTCTCTGCTGAGGATTTCCCAGCCCCTTGGTCTGCTGATTCTTTTTACCCTCTGCTATCCCCTGCCCTACCTGTCTTGGTGGCAGCTATCACACAGCCCCACCTGCCATACTGGCCTTCCCTTCTAAAGCTGCACGCTTCTCTCTCCACTCTGCAGCCAGCCTGAGCAGCTGCAGTTTAGGAGTAAACTCCAGCACATAATAGATAACCTAATCTAGTGGGTAAAAAAATTAATCTTAAAATCATTAAACCTTCAGTTTAGTTATTTATATTAGGTATTTTTGAACAGGGAAGAGAAGACAAAGGAAGATGTTTTGTTAATTTTGTTGCAGGCTTTTTTCTTCCACTACAATGCTTTAGACAAATTATTTTCCACAGAAAAAAACCCCAAAAAACCAAAAAAACACCAAAAAACAAAACCAAAAAAACCCCAAACAAAACCAAAAGACAGCATGGCAGCCCTACAGTAAAATTATGGGCAGTGCCTTTCTTTTTAATCATATAAATTATTGCCAGCTGACTGATGAATCCACTCTAGGCAACATGACACAGTTTACAACCTTAAGGATTACAGTAGTCCAGATGCTATCATCTTAATTGGAAAAGCACAGTATTGCCAACTGTCCATGTTAGGAAATAGAAGATTGCATTATTATTTTTCCTTCACATTCCCCTGCTTTCCTTTCCTCTAAATAGCCAAGAACTATTACATCCTTTGTATGTTTTTTTAATTCAAGTCTTTTTATCAGCTCTTAAAGACAGCATTTTTGAGACAACGTAAGTCCCACTGCATGAGAGCTCAGCATTTCCATTCCCTAAACTCTCATTTTCCTTTCAAGAAGGGGAAGATGGAGGAAAACCTTTTCAAACATCAAGTTCACCCCAAGAAAGTGCCTGAGCTTAAGCTCTGTGTCAATGACACAGTAATTACATCATATGTGATAGGTCACAACCAGTAATTACAGTGAGAGAAGGGAAGAGGAATAACTAACTTGTTATGGTAATCATCCACAAGTCAGGAACTTCCGGGTCTGACTTCCCTTGTTCTCCTCTTAGCTGTGCCAAAACAACAGCTTAGAGCGGTTCTAAACTTTTTTATGCAGTTACCTCATACTACTGCAAAAAAATATAATTATCTATTTAAGGCACACAGGGATTTTCAGAAACATCTGACAAGGCACTGAGCTAAATTGGCAAGGCTCAGGCTAATGCCCTAGCCATTGTTCCTTTTTTTCTGTCCTTGGGAGAGCCACTTAAGTCACAGTGTCTGGATTTCCCATCTGCAAAAATCCCTCTTAGACTGTAGACTATGTGTCACCAGGTTTACTCCTTTTGTGGGGAAGGTACAGTCATAATGCTTAATTACATAATGCCAAATAGTTCCAGTTGCATTTATGCGTGTGAAGCAGCTGCTGAAAACCTTCTTTAGGTCTGTCCTCCTTCAAAGTATCCAGAAATACTCCCTTGTGACATGGCCAGTTTGGGAAGGAACAGGAGGAGGAAGAAGAGGCTTGAGGATCACTCGATGCAGGCAGTGATTTAAGGGAGATTGTTCACATCCAGTTCAAACACAGTTCTCTCCTGCACAGTTGCTAAACAGAGCAACACATTCCTACTGCTGGGTGTGCTTATAATCCTTCTAGGACAAGCTTTGAGGATAGGGGTTTCAGAAGCATCCAAGGGGGTTAAGGACAAACCTTTTTAAAGTCTTAGTGGGATTTCTGCTCCTAAATTCCCTAGATACTGCGAAAAACACCTTTGCTTTATGTTTTTGACTCTTTTTAGAATATGTGGAAGAAAGGTTGCTTCTAGTACATTTCTTGTGAGATCAGAATCATCTCACAGTATTTCCTACAGGAAAATCTCTCAGTGGCAACTGCCTCATTCCAGCCAATTGAATTGAAGTTTCTTTGTAGAGAAGGTGGTAAGAGTAGGGACAAACAGCAAGATGCTCTGGGGAGGGGGGCCTGTATGGACTGATGAGATATTTACTACTTTTGAAAGGAAAGAAAGGACACAAAGCTTTCAGTGATGGAGACACTCTGGAGCTCTGCCTAAAGGTAAAATGAGTGGAAAATATACATGGAAATAAGAAAAAAAAAAGGCACTAAAGCAATTAAAATAAGATATGAGATATTAGAGGGTAGAAAAAGGCTTAGTTTAAACAGCATAAAATTACATAAATAACACAGCATGAAAAAACAAATTAACAATTCCAAGGTGTAACACTCTGTGGGTTTATTGCAGAACTCATAACACCAGTTAACTCATGCCTACTGCAACCTTCATTTTGTACTGTAGCTGATGTTGTATTACAGTGTTATGGTTTGTGTGTAATGTATGACCATGTATGTAAAATAAGTCACCAAGTCACTCTTTCTAACCTTTCAAATTCTTGGTTCCTCATCTCAAAATCAGACACAAAGTAGAACTGAAAAAGAGAGAAAGATCGTTTAAGGGGTGGAATGGTTTTCAGATATGTAATGACTACAGCTCTTCAACCTGGAAGAAAGACAGCTGAGTGGGTGTATGATAGAGATGTTTAGAACATGAGTGGAATGAAGACAGTAAATACAGAATCAGTATTCATTGTTTTTTTCCAAAACAAGGGCCACAGTGCATCAAATGAAACTAGCAGGTAGAAATTTTAGAAGAAAATATATTACTGTGCTGTGCAGCATAATTGTGGAAGGCATAACAGGGCATTAGAGGAGCTAAAATTTACAGTTGTTCAACAACTGATAAACTCAAAAGAAAAATCCACAAAGGGCTATTGAATGGGAAAGTAATGCATTATTTTCAGAATGACTGAACTGAAAATTGCTGAAGGCCGTGAGAGCGTGTGGACAACATTTGTCTGTTCTGCTCTTATGAAATTCTGTGGGTGCTAATGGTGTTGTGGGAGACACCTGTAAATCCCATCTTGTCCTGGATGGTAATGTTTCTCAGCACGGCTCCTCTCAGGTGTGAGGTTTCAGCACACAAAGTCATTTGACCCTTCCAGAGTCAGCAGTGCTGGGCTCTGTTGCTGACTTGAGAGGAAGTCTTTGGCCCTGGTGCACTCCTGCCTTCAGCTACAGCTGGTGCTGTGGCCCATCCTTCCTGTGGTCTGCAGCCAGGTTGTTGAGCTGCTCCAGTCACACATGGAACACAAAGAGAGGCTCTGAGATTTGAGAGAAATGCTGTCTGTGTGCAGAAGTGTGCGTTGGGCTAGATGGATGAGCAATTAAGCCACAGAACTGTCTGTATAGAAAATATTTTTAATATAATAAAAAGAAGGTGAATATTATAGATGATATTATTATGCTCTATTCCTCTTCTTACTGAGGGACTTCAAAGTGAGTAAACTCTACTATTTTTTAATATTTCCATAAGTAGAAATGTAGCTAATGTTATTCAAGATTTCATGGTCTTTTTTCTTTAATTCTTCCCACCTCTCCAACATGTGGTCCAAAAAAAGCCAAAGTGAGTGTTCTAATTAACCTTTTGTTTAATCATAATATGTGAAAACATAATATTTCACCCCTGCTGGCACTACAGGGTTGGACAGAAAGGTCACTGGGTGACTGTGCTGGAAACAAGGAGTCCATGTGAGATGGAATGGGGGACAAATGGGAGAAAGATGAATTTGATAACACAATCAGCTCAGTGTGAGTGTTTGGCTGGGAGGTACATCCAGAGCTACTGTCTATCCTACAGCTAAACAATTTTCCCTTTTCTTACTGTACTCTGTTGCCAACTAAATCCCACTACAGTATGTTGGTTCCCTTCACAAGATGTCTGACATCTGGGAATGCATTAAAGATGCCAGCTTGATTTTCTGTGAATATGAAAAACCACAATAATTCCAACACTTCACACCTTTGCTTGACAAATTGTGTATAACTACATGGATTTCCTTCACTTTATTGTAAAATGCCATACGGGAAACTAGAAAAATAAAAAAAAAGATCAGGGCTTCTTTGTACCAATTTAAAATAAACCCCACAACTTTACTTTGAGATAGGTAGATCATTATGAAGACCAATCAGACATCACATATTTGTTTTGTCATGAGTTGGAATGGAAATATTCTAATTAAAACTTGGAGTAGAAAGCTTTTTGCAAGTTTTCAAAGTTCAGTAGGCTTGGGATCTTATGAAGTGCTTAATAATGAAAAAATTCTATGGAGAATTTTAAGGCAAGGAAGAAGAAACATGACATTTCTTAATTAGTCTGTAGCCTGTTTCCCCATTGGGCAACCACACCTCTCAAAGCATTTTAAGTAAAGCAATCTGCAAGCAGCTCCTTCTGCAACAGTGTCTTTGCATATTTGCTGGATGGGTGTTTGATTTGGCATTTCAAAACCAGTCAGATTCAGGACAAGGAGGAAGAAACCACCCAACAGTATGAAACCATACGAATACCCAGCAGATATTTTCATTTAATTACAGCAATAAGCATAACCAAATAGCCTTTGATTCATCTGCAGTGTTTGTTAACACCTTCATCACCTACTGAGAGATGAATATTTGAAGCTCTTACTACTGTTTTTAAAGTCAAGCTGTACAAACCTTTTCACCTAGAGAAACACACCTAAGAGAAAATACAGATCCTATCTATTTACATTCAGAGAAAAAAGGAGAGATATGCAAAAAATGAAAAAAAAGGTAGAAAATGGAAACTCAGAGAATCAAGACACAAAAATGTACATTTAGGGGATGGGAAAGACGAAAATCTAAAAAGCCGAATGAAAAATCTTCAGTTTTATTTTCTTGAAGCATATTATTTTTTTGTATTTTCTGTTGTGTTGTATCTCTTCTACCCATCATCTCTGCATCACAAATGACTGCAAAAGGCAATCAAAACAGGTCTGACTTTGTTAAGTCTTACTATCTAAGACCAATGCAAGTGAAAACTCAGCCACTTTTCCCTACCAAAGTGAGATCTCTAAATCCTCTTGATCTCAGTATCGTTTATCTTTCAACCTTTTATTTCCCCTTTTCTTTTTTCTCACCAACTTTTGTTTTTCTTACGCACACTTATTTTCCCTTCCTTTTCTTTCTTCATGTTCACCCTACAAACACGAAGTAGAAATGGCAAAAGGATAATCTGGAGCAATCATCATTAAAGGGACATTAAAGCTGTTAATTAGCTCACTGGCAGCAGCACCAACAGCACACAACCATGGCAGGCACACGAGACCCGTGCCACTGTGATGGTTCCAGTTACTGATGGCAATCCACTCAGGATTTTTCCATCTGATGGCTGAGTCCAGAGGATCACAGAATCAGCAAAATGGTTTGGGTTGGAATCAGAGAATAGTTAGATGACTCTACAGATCATGTAACTGGAAAGCCCCTGCCATGGGCAGGGACACCTTCCACTAGACCAGGTTGCTCAGGGCCACATCCAGCTTTGCCATTAACTCTGACAGGCACAGGGCAACCACAACTTCTCTGGGCAACCTGTTCCAGTGCCTCACCACCCTCAGGGTAAAGATTTTTTTCCTAATACCTAATCTAAATCTACACTCTCTCATTTTGGAGCCATTACCCTTTGTCCTGTCACTGTCAAAAGTACCTGCCCAGGTTCCCTGTAGGATCCCTTTAGGCACTGGAAGGTGTTACAAGGTCTGCTGGAGCCTCCTCTTCTGCAGGTTGAACAGCCCCAGCTCTCTCAACCTGTCTCTGTAGGAGAGGATAAATAAAAACTTTAGCATATAAAGAGCTAAGAGCTTAGAGCCTTTTAAGTTTTCTTACACCTCAGAGCAGGTCTCCAGCTCCTGTAAAATGGGTGCTTTTGTGAATTCCATACAGAGCTTAGGAGATGCATGGAGGAAGAAATCTGTGGTACAGGAAGCCTTATTACTGCTACAAAAAACTGGAATGATGACATATATTCTTCAATGCCATCTGCTGGCACTTTACTTAATAGTGAATTTTTCAAAAACATCTACATTTCACATGCTTATAAAGACAGAGGAGTCTGAAGTTTCATATTGTTTAGATTTCAATGCCTGGCCAAAGTGAAACATGAATCTGGATTGCTCATGACCATTGCTCCACTTCCTCCTGTTACCTTACCCTCTATAAGGATATGTCATGGAGTTCTTGAGTGGCAGGAATGATTGAGCTATTTAAAGGGATTATTTCATCTCCAACTATTTTCAAAATTTTAATTCTATTAGCTATTTCATACAGTAACAATGCAGAATATATTTTTTTAAAAAAATGGTAAGGAAGGTGTCTGAGATACTGAATTTACAGGGGATTTCCTAAACCTATATAAAAATATATAATCTATATCTATATATAAAAATAATGAGAGCACTAATAATTACAACTAATGTGCTTTCAGTCAATTTTTCACCCACAGCCATTAACTGGAGCTTTTCCATGCTCTTTCCTGAGTCTGTAGGCTCAGGGAACAGAGCAAACACTGTGATGTTACAAAGCAGAGATATATTTATAACAGGACCAACAGCTGAAAAATCAGAAGACTTGTAAGAAGCTTAATGTGCAAAAGAGCTTGATGCTGGGGTGAAAGGGAGGGCACTGGGACAACCAGTGCTTCTGATCTCTGCCTAGTCTCCTTATAACATAATGACAAATGATCCTCAATGATTTCTACATTATGGACTCCTGATTACACTTAAATTATTTTGAAAGCTTAGATTTATGATAAATTAACACTTTCTCGTGATTTCTGGAATAAGGCTGTCCAGTGTTGTCAGAGACTATAAAGGAGCTTTTGCAGTATTCAGAGTTAGTCTTAAATGGTCCGAATTCTGTAAGAAATTTATCAAGTAGTTATGCAATTAAGATTGTTTTCATACTTCTTCCATTTGAGAGGAGCAGCAAGGTGGTTACTTAATTTTATTGGCACTTATTTTATTCACCCTTTTGTGTACTATTTTAATTATTCCAGGATTGACATAATTCAGAAGACCTTCAAAGTAATCAGACTATAAGTCAATGCAATTTATTAACCTATTAATATTTTAAATTTTATTGAAACACTTCAAACACCACATATCAAATTCTGCATTCACTTACTGTCCCTGCAGAGTTAATCCAGGAGGAAGAAGTGGTCCCATGTCACAAGGGACACAACCAGACTAAAATTACTTAAATAGCACAAGAAGATTGGAAGGGTTTGTGACATGTAGCATGTCATTCCCCATTGTCTTGCACCTTTTGTAGTCATTTATATCAATACATTTATACAAATGTCTGTAAATGGCACACACATATATGATTGTATTCCCAGGAAACACTAAGATACCAGACCCCATTTTTACAGATACTGCACAAAGAAATGAACTATAATTTATACCCTGTTACTCATCTATGAAAGACTAATTTAAGGTTTTGATCTACACAATATTCATATCCTTTTAAATTATGTGAAAGCTACTCCTTTTAATAACGGTGCCTCTTACCCATATTAATGCAGAAAAAAAAATTATATGCATTTAAAAAACTCTATTTGGTCTTTCTGTGCAATGACTCCCTTAATTTTGTGGAGATTCATTGACTCTTTAATTTCAGGGCTGAATTCAGTATGAAACAAATTCATAAATCTTTTCAGAAAATAGGCAGGTTAACAAGCCATAGATGTTCTGTAAGCCAAAATGTAGAGGCAATCATTCAGCTCCAAAAAGAAACAAACAAACAAAAAAGAGAATAAATTTGAAGATAAGGTCAAATGTTTGTCAACCTATCAATGACCCCATTCTTACTACATTTTAGAAGCTCAATTCCTCCAATTAAAACAATTTTTAAAAACAAAAAAAAATGCCTATATTTCATTAATGTATTGAATATAGATTCTGTGCTTTCACCAGTGAGACCTGCAGAAGTTAAGTTACTGAGTTTCAGAACAAATAGCATGAGTACTTGTTTGGAAAGACTGACATCTATACACATAGGTTTGTATAATGGGAAAACTATCAGGATTTGGTACTGTGTTCAGTGGTGTAAGTCAGATTTTTCCAGCTAGATCTGATTCAAACTGTAGTAGAGCTATGAATTAAAAAATGAGGACTGAAAAATTGTTGATCTGGTTTTCTGATAAGCTCAAAACTAAAATCAGTCATATTTCAATCTATTGGAAAATTAACTCCTTTTTAGCAACCTCTAATTTAAAAACTTTTGCAACTCTCCTAGGCATGAGGCTTTCAAGCAGGAGAAGGAAAGAATTTATCCTGCCCTAATGATAGTCACAGAAAATGCACCAGAGCTGACGCATCTCCCAACAGAGCCAGGAAAAGGAAGTACCAGATGTAGCCACAGGTAGAAATATTGTATGATCTGGGACAGTGCCATACCATCAACAATTTGGCACAGCCATATTTTGTTCTGTCAAACACTCCTTGTGATGGCAAATGAATTGTTCCCCTAGAATTTAGAGCAGGAAAAGTAAAGGGGAAAAGGAAGTAACATTCCTCATGACTAAAATGATAAACCAATATATTCTAAAAACACAAAGACTGAAATCTGCTCTTTGTATAAATCCACAGGATTTAATTCAAGGATGAATTCAGGATGAACATTGCTACTTAGCCTCAAATTAGGATAAAGATTTTTAAAAATAGAATGCACAACAGCCTCATTTCCTTTCATGAAGCTACACAGATTTACATGCACCTATCATTTATTCCTCTCTTGATTAGAAGCTTTTTTTTTTTTTTTTTCATTCCAAACTCATTTGGGTTTTGCTGTTCAGGAGATCCGCTAAAGTGTGTGCACTGATTTTTAGGAAAAGATGAAAAAATAAAGTAAGTAGGACTCTAAAAACAGAGAAAGCATCAGGGAAAGCAAAACCAATGCAGTAACTAATTATGCAAAAAATAGGCTGAGGCATTAGGATAGGAGAAAGAGCAGACCTTCCTTCTGGGCCAGGCTTCACCTTCCCAGGAGCCAGAGTCACTTCTAAATGCACACTTCCTTTGTTCTTTTCTTTTTGTCCAGTACAGTTACACTGAAAATTTAATGTCCATGGCATAAACAGCTGGAATTAATGGCAGCCAGAGTCACTAACCTAAAAAAGCTGCTCTGAAATGCATCTTTCACAAAAAGCTTGATCTTTTGGTTTTGATCAAAACAATCAGTATTTTTATCAAGCCAGTAAAGTGTTTTGAACTCTCACATTCTTTCAGTTAACAAACAAAAGAAATATGAAATCACAAGCAAATGAGGAAAAAAGCAAAAGGCTTTTCTTTTGTGAGAATTAAAAAAATATCAGAGGCATAACTCAGAGGCAAAGATAAAAAGTAGTCCAGTGCAGTGCTCGTGTTACCAGTCAGAGAGTCTCTTGAACTAAATGACCAGGAGTGCCCTGCCCAGTGGGATTATTCTGTTTAGAACAGGGGTACCATGCATCAGGGGAAAAAACCACTCCTCTTCCACAATCAGGAGAGATAGGGACTATTTCCAAAAGTGCCCACTATGTGCATTTAGTCCATTCTCACTAATATCAATCAAAACTTCCAGCAGGATTAAGTTTTTGAGCCTTCTAAGATGGAAACTGTAATAGAACATTCTGTAAAATCTGGGAAAAAAAAAAAAAAGAAAAAGAAATCAAGGCTTTAGGGAGGACTTTTGGAGAACCACAGTATAGAGGACTCTATGTTTATTAATTTGATTTCAAAACCTCCATTAATTTGATCTAACAATATGAAAAGTGACAAAAGTTAGTGCAGGTGGGTTAAAGGTAGTACCTTAACACTGTGATATTGCAATAAAAATCATGATCCTAGAAGGAAGCACTGCATCCTGCAGCATCATGGAATTGCAATAGGAAAACTATTTTCAACATTTTCAAATTACTTAAGATATTGTTTGGGTTCATGAATATTAGGGGAAAAAAAAATCCCAACAGCAGGATTTCCTAGATAATAAGACAATCCCTTATGAGAAGTAAAGGAATCCATTATGATTTCCTAATTTAAGAAGGATAAGACAAAGTGCTGGAAGATATCCTAATATAACATTTACCAGTGAGTTGCACAAGATGACCTAATATGCCTTTTGACTCTTCGTGAGTTAGCCAGATGCTTTAATTAAAAATATTCATCTGAGGATGGCTGATTACTAAGCAGAGCTACAAATTTTTGGGACAATCTGTCTCATGAACAGTTCTATTTTTAAAAAGAAATGTAGATCCCAGTGAGTGGAACAAGTCAAAAAATCAAAGTCACTGGAGACACTATAAGCCAGGAAAAAAACCAAAATCAGAACAATTAGTTGTTAGGAAATGCACTTTTGCCTTTCTTTGAAAAATGCTTCAAGGTTCTTTCCAATGTCCCAGTTAAGGGAAGGATTTGGGATCTGTTCTTGTCCCCAGGTTTCTGCTCGATGTTACACTTGAAAACTATTTGGAAATTATTGTCCAGAGGAGACAAAAAGCTTTTCTTCGTTAACTGTAGGGGAGAGGTAGTACAATTATACAAAACTATATTTAAATTGAACATCGTGCCTAATAGTGCCTACCTCACCATCCATATATCACAAAGTCCTGTTGCTGATGCATGAATCTCTCTCATATATTATATTTGGGATCCATTACTAAGAGTAGGCATGCATTTTGTGCCGCTGGTACCCAAACTGTTCTGAGCTATACTACTGAACTGACACAAAGTTTCTAGCAAAAATGTATACCACTGCTCTAAAAAACACAGCTTGGATGTGACCTGCAGCCTTCTCCAAATGCACCATTTCACAGGCTGATTTTTTTTTTATGCTATTGTTAAATCTCAAACACAAAAGTTGGTTTGCTCAAAGCAGATGTTTGAGTTTTCAGTCAGGAACACACACTTCTATCACCTGCCCAGAAAAGCCTGGATTAATTTAATTTTTAAGCATTTTTGATCTCTTTTAACTCCATTTCTCCAAGCAGAAAGCTCAGAGTATTTAGGGGAAGTAATGTGTTTGAAAAGCTAGAAGTGCTTTTAAATTGATTTGTCTTTATCATTTTCTGTTGTTTAACTATGTGAGGCTACTTCCAGAGATTACCTGCAGGTACATTTTCCACACAGCAAACATTATTACATAGAGAGAAAACGCAACAAACACAGTGTTGTGGTTTAACCCCAGCCAGCAACTCAGCTCCAGGCAGCTGTTCACTCACTCCCCCCTGGCGGGAGGGACGGACTCGGAAGGGCAAAAGTGAGAAATTTTGTGTGTTGAAATAAAGACAGTTTAATAGGGAAAGCAGAGCAAGGAGTTTATTCTGAGCAGGTGTTCAGTCATTCCCAGGAGAGCAGGGCTCCATCACACACAATGGTGACCTGGGAAGGCAAACACCAGCACTCTGAGCCTTCCCCTTCCTGCCTCTTCCCACAGCTTTATATGTTGAGCACAATGTCACATGGTCTGTACTATCCCTTGGGTCAGCTGGGGTCAGTTGTCCTGCCCTTGTCCCCTCCCAGCTCCTTGTGCACTCCCAGCCTCTTCCCTGGTGGGTGAGGAGCAGAAAAGGCCTTGCCTCTATCTAATGCTGCTCAGCAGTAAGGCAAACATCCCTGAATTATCAACACTGCTTCAAGCACATACCCAAAACACAGCCCCTACCAGCTACTAGGAAGAGAAATAACCACCCCAGCCAAATCCAGCACCATAACCATGCCAGGGCACAGGGACAGGGCTGTCACCTGGGCTGTGCAGGGGCAGTGTGCTGCCCTGGCACCTCCTGCACACAGGCCAAGGTGAGGGGCTCTTCTGAACTAGCCAAGCCTGCTAACCAAGCCAGCCCAGCAGGGAAATGCTGAGGCATTTGGAGGGTGATGTTCAGCAAGCAAGTGTAGAATTCTTCAAGCAGCTGAGAGAGGGATCACTAGAAATAATTTGATGGAATTGATAAAGGGGAAATTTCACTGTAATATTTTGATGCTCTCATCGGTGTCACCAGGACTGGTGAGGCTTGTTCAACTGTGTAATGATCATCCAGGAAAACAGATGAAGTTGGGTCACAAGAAAAATGGAAAAATAATTTGACACATCATTCAGATGTATACTTTCTGAAAGAGTTCTGTACCAGCAGGTAGATAGGACAAACCAGCTCTTCTTCTAGGTCTGGGGCCAACGTCTTATCAGCATCTCTTCTCTGAAATTAGGAGAGCAATCCTACCTTTCATCTGACAACTTGACATTGAATTTCTGCGAGGCTTAATGTCTACCTACAAAACACCTCCACTGAAGTCTCACAGGGATTTTGACTCTGCAATAATGTGACATGAAAATTTCCAAACTGGTTATAGAAAACTCATAGGAATAAAAATACATCATAGTAATAAGTGATTATTTCTTGTTAAAATGCCTCTATGACAACGTAAGAGACCTGACGCCCATGACAATTCCATGCCAGTAGTGGAAGGCAGAGCACAATCTGTTACTTAATGGACAAGGAGACATGTTTAAGAAAATGTTGAAACGTGCCTTGTTTTAAATGCAAAGCAGTTTTCAGGGAAAAAAAAAAAAAAAAAAGAAAGCTGCTTCCCATTTCAAAGTATTTTATCTGTGAGCTGCATTTTTTTCCCTTTAAGAGAATAGACAGCTCTGCAAAAGGAGTTGATATTAGGATACTCATTACAGGGCAATTATAGTCTACAGCAAAGGCACTTCTGGAACTTCCATAAAAATCTTTTGCCCCTTTTCCACTGGTCATAGATCACATTTTCCAGGCTCACACATCAGAAGCCTCATAAGTGAGTAATCCTTAAAGAGTTTGCCTTCATCTTTCACAACCTGCAGGGAAAGGTTTTCTCTGAGATCCAAAAGCTCACTGATGGTAAACGGTTCAGGTGAGACCATTTTCTCCAGCAGTTTTATCCTCACTGAAGTTAAACCCACTGCACTGGGTACTCAGTTGCTGTTTGAAGGGGAAAGGAAGAAAGAAAAGCAATAAACCCCAATCTCTCTCCAGCTCAATCCAAATGCCGTTTCTGTACACCTTGGAAACTGATTTCAATTTCAGTCAAAGGAGCTTATCTGGTGGGGGGCTACCATTTTCTCACAAAGCACCCTGGCCAAGGAATTGTGTACAAAATGCACCCCGGGAGGGTTAAATCAGAGGGAGGCTCATTTCTCTCTGTCACTTGGTTTGCTCCAGCATGGGAAGGAGTAGTATGTTATCAGCAAGGGCAGGATCCAGGATCTTAAACCCTTGCTTCATCTGGACTGTGAGAAACGAGACTGGAGCACTCACCATTTCCCTGCTTAGGCGTGTGTTTGACAGCTCAGTCAAATGTTTCACCCATGGCATTTCATCAAAGCTCCCACATTCCCCACAACTCCAAATACACACACACAACCCCCAGAGAGGTGGAAATATTTAGGAAATAACAGCAGTGTGCTACAAATGTTCATTGTGAAGCGTGCTGTCATAGCAGCAAAGGCCTTCCTAAATCCACACAAATGGTTTCCATTAGCAAGATCCAGCTGATGATGTTTACTTATAGGAGGTAAAATTGCCACTTAAGAAAGACAAAGGAAAAAAATGGGATCATGGTTAGACTATTACAATATATTTATGCATTTGGGTGAATTGTACTTGCATCACTATATTTCCTCTTGACTATTGATGAAAGGAGACTGACATTTGCCAGTCTTTGCATTGTACTTTTCTAACAGCAGAACGTAGAATACAATCTATTTTATTGGCCACTTATCACCTCAACTAGAAATATTACTAATGGATGACACTCACATTGCAGCAGTGGATTAAATATTTTCCTCAGAAGAGGTGTCGGAATCTGGACTTTTCTCCAGCACTGAGCTCTCTGGAGCAGCTCTCAGTCAGTGCACATGGCACACCTGCATGGAAGGATGGAACACCTCAGCCAGAGCCTCAAGGAGGCATTTTCACCCTGCTGCACATGGAGGACCAGGATGAGGAGATGGAGCACTTGTCCTAACTGAAGGACCAAATGTATGAATTTCAATTGCTTCATTTCCTAGGTCCCTACAGACAAATCTCAAAGGACAGCTTGATATAGATTTAAACAGCTCTTCCATAAATTCAAAATAAGAAAATAAGGCAAATCTGGTCCTCACAGGATCCAGGACACTTGTTTGGCTGGACAATGGGTGCAAGGCTGTGCAGTGTTCCTTTACAATGTATGTTCTGTCAGGTATTTAAATGTATGCCCTCCCACAGCTAGGGGAGACAACCCCTTGATTTTTGTTTCATTGTAAACAGAACAAATAACATTTTTTGTCATTCATTAACTCGCTAATATTTTCTTAATTTAATCTCTTCCACTTTCAATTATGAAAGCCTTTGAGATTTGAGTTGTTAGTCAGGCATGGGGGTGCTTCATTTAAGGGCTTTTTGCAAGGGTTTAATTAGCAATCAGAGGCTTATCTGCTTTGCTCAGAGACGCTGTCAGAAGAAATAGTGAACCTTTGATATTAAATTTGGAGAAGCAGATTTCTGCTGATGTTTGATGTACTGGGATAGTTCTGATTATTTTTGCTTTCTCTATTCTCAACACCACCATCATAAATATGTCCATTTTCCAGTTGTCATCCAGACAGGTATACCTTCTCTAACCTTGGATAAGCAGAACTTGAAATTTTCATTACTTAAACAGCAAAATTATTAAAGTCTTGAGGTCAAGGATGACCATAAAGTCTGATAATACAATGCTGTAGGAGACGTTCACAGTCAGGCCTGTATAAAAAATACATTGCAAACTTACATGACAGTGAGCAGAGATACTTTTTATAGCCTCACAGCATCAGGACATGCAGTTGGCTGCTTAGATGCTTGTGATCAGCTGCACGTGCCAATTAACAGCACAGGCATTTTCTGCCTAGATTTCCAAATAGATTATGAACCTGATACACTTTAAAGCACCTTTCCCTCAGTTGGAAAAAAAGAGTTTTCATTATGTAATGATCTTTCCTTTTCAAATCCTTGATTTTAACACATAAAGCTCTCCCTCTGTGGAAAAATAGGCATCAGAGTTCACAGTATATCTACAGACTGGATGCAGTTCCTTTGTTTTAATGCATTTGGCATTATCAAGGGAGAGCTGGCAGTATAGATCTCAATTGAATACTGTAGATTTTAATACAGGTTACATTTTGAATTTTAAACAAGACTGTACATAGTATGAAATTGTAATTCATCAAGCTACTTAATTAATGCTTGGAGATAGCTGAAAAATAAGTGCTAGCTTATTTCCTACAGTAATTTCGACATTCAAAATTATTTTCTGTAGTGGGCTTTTTAGCACAAACGTACAATCTGAAAGGGTGTTAGGAAATATTTGAAGACAATTCCAGAAAGGTCTTAATAAGATGTTCTGAATTACCTCATTGCAACATTTAGTTTCTATATTTTCATCAGAAATATAATTGAATTTTTCTCATGGAAAACTTATTTTTTTATTTGCTGCTGTGAAAACTATTTAAAATATTTTAAACTGTGACATTTCTGATTATTTGAAGTTTACATGAGGTACAGATGCTGTGAAGTATCATATATAGAACAGATAAAAATGTATAATCCAAATGATATAGCTTTAAGGCCTTTTTTTCCACATACTACTAAAGCTGTTAGAGACTGCTTTACATCACTGGGAGTGGAGCCTCTGGGATAGCACAGTATTCTGTGCCTAAGTGGCCCAGAGGGAATTGTCACCAGGATTTCAGATGGAGTTAAGATAGCTTAAGGCCATTGCAGGTCACTTTCCTAGCTAGGCCAGGGTGCTTTCAGTGCCTGGAGCACCATGTGGTACCAGGTACAGAACCAGCCCTTCCTTGCCTTGCTGGAGCTGGAGAGGGGATGAGAGGGAAATGAGGTGCTGAACTGGCTCCCTTCCTTACATCTTTGCAGCTGGGAAGAGACACTGGCTGGAGTGTCAGTTATTTCCCTAAGGACAGCTGGCTAAAGAGGGGGGGTAAATGAAGTGGGAAATACCTACAAGATGGGCAGACACTCAGCTTCAGGATATCAGAATGCTTCTACTGAAATCGGAATTACTCTGAGGATAGCAGCTGAGCACCCACATTCCTTTGGTCTGGGCAGCTCGATTGATGGATCTAAAAGACATCATTGGAGCAAGAGTAGAAGACAGTGGCAGTGACTAAAACCACAATGATCCACATTGTAGCTCGTATTTTAGATAGGGGAGCAAAGTCATAAAGTTTGAGAATCTTTGGCCTACAAAACAGAAAAAAGTTTTAAGGCAGCACTATAGAATTCCACAGGAGAGGCCCTCTCAGACTTGGGAAAAATATAAATAACCTAAAAGGCACTGGTCATGATTGTATCCATTGCTGCAATTTAGTCTTTGGGCTTAAAAAAGTGGCAATGATGATCTGATTTGTATACCAAAATATTCTGATTTATATACCAGAAACATGCTGTCAAGGATTTAAAAAAAGGCATATTCTGCCTATTGTAGGAGGCCTCAGCATTACATAGAAGTATTGGTAAAACAAATTATGCTGAGAGAATTGCAGAAGAGGTTAATATAAATGGCTTTTCTGATGGAGGCAAAGTTAATATCTGAGCATCTGAGCCAGATTATGGCTGGCTACTGTGCGTGTATGTGTGAAGGTGTGTGACTAAAACTACCAGTTTCCCCTGCAGAATGCACCACTGGGGAGAGAATGATACAAGGAATGGCTTATGGCCTGTGTGTCTGATGGTAAAAATCAATGACTTGCCTTATTGAAAGGTGCCCTCAGGGGCAAAAAGCAGTGAATAGCTTATTAGTTTGTGTGTGCATGCTGGCAGATGATAAAGCAGCATTGAAATCAGTCATAGACCATAATAAAGTACCCAACCCCATCTTAAAGCCAGTGTGTACTTCTGTCTCAGGGGAGAATGCCTCCATTAACCCAAACTCTGCAGTAACTCATCTTTAACCACAGAACAAATATGCAGTAGAAGAGGAACCAATAACAATTTCTTATGGTTACTGATGCAAAAAATATAGCAGATAAATTACTGATGTGTAGGGCAAGATTCTTTTTGGTGTAATATTCCATAATTCTATTTTACTGCTATTTGGAATGGTGTGGAAGAGTTCCACTGCGGATCTGGCCTGTTACCAAAAAATATTTTACTCATTTCCAAAATAAAAGTGGAAAACATACAGTGATGCAACAAAGAGTAGACATGAGAGACAGAATGTTCTTTTTCTCCTGTCAATGAACTCTGCTTTGGAATATATTCAAGTCATCCACTCATACACAAACCCACATACAACTATGTTGTCACTGAAGTATTTGTTGACCTTAAGATGCTGTCATCCCAGGCATGATGTGCATTTGTTGGCATACATCTGATAATTGCCAATAATGCCTTCAGCAGACATAAGAGTCATTTAATGTGAAGCTTTCCTATAAGAGCACTAGGGCAGATTTGGCCTAAGAAATAGAGGTGATGATTTCTTCTGGTTGCAAGGTGAAAGCACCAACTTCTGTAAGTATTTTCATAATTTAATTATTTCCTGAGAGATGCTGAAGGCATTTGGGCTTGCATCCATGGATATACAAAACCAGTACAAAGTGTATCTTTTTTAAAGGACTTGACACTACAAAAATGCAGTATTTTGCCTTGAAATATGTCATAGTGATGTCTGTGTGGGGCAGAATAATTCCCTTAGCTGGAGTAACTGATGTGTAAAGTTTATTAAATAGACAGATAGACACATGTACACTCACACACAGATCTGCTAACATTATGATATCTGTGGCATTCCCTGAAGGACGTGCTTCTGGAAACCACGGGCAGAAATCCTGTCATCATACTGTTATACAGAAAGGTGCTAATGGCTTCCATAATGGAGCTTGAAATGAAATGATAAGGGAAAGGAGTTCAGCACAGAGTAGTGGTATCCAGAGAGGCAGTAGGACTTTTGCACCACTTAACCACATGTTCCTGTCTTAGACATTTCTGAAATTCCCACTGCAGCAGCTGCTGAAGGAAGAGGGATCAGGCTATTTCTGCAAACCTGCTTATCCCAAAGGAGCCTTGCAGCAGGGAGTTTCTCAGGTGTAAAGTCAAGGGAAATGAGGGAAAGTCTGACTAAGCAGCTGGATTCCAATGAGATTTGTGCCTTGGAAAGAAGTGGTGGAAGTATTGGTGAACAGGATAGAGATATCCAAGTTGAGAAATCTACAGCTAGAAGTTGTCCCCTCTTCTTAAGGAAGCAGTCCTGATCAGGCACAAAACATATTCCCCTTACATTTAGAATAATTCTTCACACTTCATCACAGTGTAAGGCTATTCCCTTTCTACTGTGGCAGATGTATATGACTTTACTGGCTCTACAGACTAATTCAAAAGAAAAACAAGAAAGAGAAACAAAAATCCCTATCAACTTCATGCAAATGTTTGTTTGTTTGACAGGTACACATATACCATACTGCACAGTACTGGTCAAGAGATAGAGCACTTGAGCTCTTCTTCAGAAGAGCTTTTCTTACCTTTTCTTCAGAAAAAGCCATGTGTAATATTAGGCTGTAAACATTTTCAGTTACTAATTTCTTCTTTCCAACATGTAAAGCGCTATTGTGAGGGTGGTATACATGTGGGAGCTTGGACAAGCCAGTCCTTGTGTGGCATTTTCCCATCAACTGTGTAGGGCAAAAGCACTTACAGCAGTAGCATGATGTGAGAACTGATTGTGAAGAAAGATTATGAGATGGCAAAATCTTTGGTAATATGGAGAACATATGTATCCAAGACAGATTAATACTGGCATGCTTTATGTGATATATAAAATGTGTTTGAAGTTTGTCAGCATTGCACTGGTCCATTAAGGATCAATCTTTTCCTTATCATTTTGGGCTTTCAACACAATCACGAAAGAATTAACCCTGAGAACACACATGCCAACTGAAATGAAGGAATGGGAATTGCACTTGGAAAGGGAAATGGGTCTTTCTGTAAAGAAGACTGTCTTTTATCTCCTCACAGGCCATATGCTGAGGAGGGCAAGCTATTCTCCAGATAAACGTGCAGGAAGGAAAAGTAGATAGAAAGGCAAAAACGAATCCATTATTACTGTTAATTTTTTGGAGAGGAAAGACAACCTTCCTTATACAGGGTTCCTCTAGCTCTTCACAAGATACAGAGTGGTTTTGGACTTGCTGCACTGCACATAGAGAGAGAATCAAAATGCCTGTGCTGCCAGTATGGACAATTTCCCAGATGTTTTCTCCCAACCAAGAGTAACCTGGAATCAAGACCAGTCACTGTACACTTGATTATTATACTTCCTCCTCAGAAAGTACACACTAGTAGCTACACCTGCTGGGTACCTCAGTCTCTCCTAATTCAAAGAGAAAAGGACAACTAATAGCCTTATCTGAGGATTGATCCAAACCCTGCTGAATTCAATGTCTGTATTCGTGTTAGTGTTTGGGATGAGACAAAGCTTGTCCTTCTAGAAAAAATCCACTTTTCCCTATTTACTGGGCTTTGGTTTGCTCTTGGAAAGCACTGCATTCTGTTTAAATGAAACTAAATGGGAAATGCACCCCAGGAGCATCCCTATGCATGCCAGCTCACGGTAGGAGGTCAGTCCATGAAACTAGACTAGGACTCAAGTAACCCTCCATTCCCAAATACACACCCTGTCAGTGCCAGGTCCTTAGCAGTCACTATTTGCAGCTTCAGATATACTTCTGTTGTGCTGCCCTCCTTGTGAATAAAGAAGTTTCTAAAGAAATGCCCTTCTGGACAAATGACCCATGCACAGCCTGACAAATTGAAGAGAGTCTTGCATTAACAAAGGGGAAGATTGGGCTGCATTTTAAGTCATGACACAGATTACCAGCCAAAATGGCAAAGTATGTTTTAATTTTCTGTTGCTTGACCTTTTTTCAGGATCTGCAATTTTACACACAGAAATGAAAAGAAGTGCAAAAAATTACTGAATTACTGTGGACAGTAACTATTTTTTTTTTGTGCTTTCCTAGGAACCTTATAATAAGACTATCCTGATTCCCCAAGGAGGTAGATTTGATATTTCTCCAGTGAGAATCCAGACCCCTTCTGGATATTAATCCACTTCACAAAGTCATTACGAATAATTTAGCATAAAAGCAGCCTTTTTCCTCACAAGACAAAGCATGGAGACAAGCATTTGTAGAGCAGTGTGAAAAACATACTGTAGCTGCCTTGGCTCCATTTGGATGGAGTATAAACAAGGAATTTTGGCTGCAAATCCTGTCAGTCTTTTAGTCTTATTTAGGACAAATATTCAGGAAAAACAATGATAATATAATTTGGCTTGCCTTTTTTTCCCCCCTCTTTTTTTTTATTTTTTTTTATTTTCATAGTGCTAAGTCAATGCATAATTACTGGAAAGAATTTCTGACTGAATTTTAGATGAGCATTTTGATAAAATATAATATTGGAAACAATCTTTATCAAACATTCATGTGTAGTGTGAGAGATAAAAACAGGAATCCATAATTCATATGGCAGAATGTATTACCAAGTGTGAATAAGAGGCTGAATTTAAATGAGGGGGTCTGAACAGTATTTTCTGCGAGGCATCTGCTTTAATCATTTACATTATTCACTAGGTTTTCCAGAACTGTAAATCTTAAATATATATTTGTGTTAGTGAGAATGTGTATGTAAATACACACATATATGCACACATACACAAAGCATTATACACATCCACGCATTAGCACATATTCACACAGATACAGAAATGTGTTTGTATACAGAGGCACAACAGTTTAGGGCCTGATTACAAATCATTCTACGTGAATTAGAAGACACCTATTGACAATGATGGATTTTGGGATCAAGACCTTAGTGTCTTGGTTTCTCACCTCACCCTGAGTTTGCAGTGATATGAATCAGATTAAGGTCAAAGGAAAGATAAGTCTTTATTTACCTTAAAATAATTGAAACATTTACTTATTTGACACACATTACAGGAAAGAGAAAAACCCATAGGAACCCTAACCCCTACCCTGAGATGAAATCCTTAAGACCTTTCTGTCAAATGTTATATCCAACTGACCTTCTCACCCAAGTTTTCAGTACTGGCTCTCTGTATTTTGGGGTGCAAGGACAAAAAGACCTTGTGTAACTGCAGGGCTTGCTCCGAGTCTGCTCGAGGGCCCACCCAGACCCGAGGCTTTCTTTACCTCACTGACTCACCTTAACTTGGGTGGAGGGAATTTTAATCCTCCTCCCAGTGGTTGTCCCTGCTGAGTTTGACTCTGGCTGTGCACTTAGGCATTAACTCTTGCCAAGGTAGCAGAAGGAGTCAATGATTGTTGGGTGCTTCACAAAGCCCTAGACAGATTTTTGATTCTTCATGATTTACCAGGCCCTCTTTTCACTGTGCTTTTAAATCCCAGAAGGGCTTTTTGGTGGGG
This sequence comes from Hylia prasina, assembly GCA_013397195.1. Classification (NCBI taxonomy): domain Eukaryota; kingdom Metazoa; phylum Chordata; class Aves; order Passeriformes; family Sylviidae; genus Hylia; species Hylia prasina. The sequence continues at coordinate 445,468 of VYXD01004002.1, forward strand.
TTTTTTTGTGGGTTTTGTTTGTTTGTTTGGTTGGTTGGTTGGTTTTAGTTTGTTTTGTTTGCTCTTATTTTTGTTGTTTTGGTTACAACATAATAATGCCTAGATTTCACATAAACTTATCTACTTGCCAGTAATACTTAATGCTTTCATACAGGTATGCTTTATGTACACAGCAACTACTGGCTCATTTTTCACTTGTGCAAAGGCAAGTGAGGCTGATAATGATTTTGAGAGCCTGCTTCTCCCCACCCCTCTCCTGGAGGGACACCAAGATAGTCTGTCTTTTCCCAGCTGCAGTTACTCTGTACAGTTCGGCCCTCTTACTGAGAACTCCTTTTCAGAGACTTTCTTAGGACAGTGTAGAACCAAAGGAAGATTCATGATGGCAAATAACAAAAGACAAAGGCCAGCAGTAACCCAGACTCAGAGTCTGATGCTCACATATTCATTCTGACATTATACCCCACATAAGGAGCATCGCTGTGCCAGCTTCTGTGTAACTATGTCATCTGCATAACTAATCCTTTTATCTCCATGTCCCAGTTTAGTGCCTGGTAAAGCAATGTCACAAAGCAGTCGCTGTCACTTTGTTTCAAGAGAAGGGCAGAGGACTAGAAATGCCTGAGTTCTACTGCACCTCTTCTGACAGGGCACAGGGATTGCCTGTTTAAAGAAATTGGTCTCTGCTCATTCTACTACTGCTCATTTGCTACAAACAACCCACTTTTTGTTGTTGTTGTTTTTCCCATTGGAACTCTGTGGGCCTTCCACTTCTCACTCTCTTCTATTTAATAATGTGTTTCTTGATTCTAACAGATCTGTTTGTCAGGTCAGGAACAGCTGGTATTGTTGCAGAGGAGATTGTCTTACTCTGGCATCTATGTGCTTATTTCAATAATTGTTACTTTCTTGGAGGGTAACAGTGAACAAATGATAGAAGAAAAATATTCAAACACAGCAAATCTTTCTTAATGCAGCATTCACTGACTTATGTAGGGCATATTAAAAAAATCACATTTTTTAATTATGTACAACAGACGAGTCGATGAAGGATCATGCATGAAATCCAGGCACTCTGAAGACCAATGAAAAGGAATTTCACCTCTTTTTATGAAGCTGAGACCAAGAGATTAAAATGATTTTGCCCTATCATTTTAATTCTCTTTCCTCTAAGCTTTATTTAATGGTGCCCTCTTCCTCTGCTTAACCAAAATGATGAATTAATCCAGTTTCTCCCCTGTGGGGCAGAAGAAAAGCAATATTCACACATCCCATTCTGCCTATACTTCATTCACAAGGCACATTACATTTACCCATTTTTTCCCTCCTTGATTGTTTTATATTGTTATCCTGAGGAATAGACAGCGATCATAGAATTTGTGACTGTGAGACATTCTGATAAGACAAGAAATCAGACGCAGTGCAAAACTGTGCAATGTAATTTGCAACAAAGCACTGCTGAGAGGATGGGGAAGAGGCACAAGCACATATTTCTAGATGAAAAAGGGCTGGCTTGCCCAGGATGTGTACTCTTGGAGCAGTTACACAGCCCTAACAGCTCTGTGACCTTTAGCTGGTCACTGGGGAGCTCTGACACTGCCCTCTAAGTGACCTGGGAACCCAGGCTCTGACCCCAGCCAACCCCTTAGAGCACTTGTGAGGGTATCCTCAAAGCCAAATGCCCTAACCACACCTACTCTGTGGAGTACTCTTCAGGGTTCTAGTGTGTTGCCTGGCTGGAAATTCAGAAAGTGTAACCCAGGGCCTTTAAACAATGCTCCAGGGCTTGGATGAACCATTATCCCGAAGTGTCCCTGGTGAAGGTTGCCTGAATCTGTCAGTTTGTGGCCCACAGGGCATTGTGGCATAACCCTCAACACCAGGCCTCACAGAAAGTCCTCTTTGCCACTCCAAAGCACACTGTGTCTTCTCAAAGGCTCTATGGCACAGGCAGAACATGTATCCTTTCCACACACCTGATCCTCACATCAGCACCTAGATCTGCTGTCAACTTCTTGTCCAAGGGATAGGAGACAGTTTGGAGGTGGGAGGTGGTGTAGGTACTTCTCTTCAACATTGTGCCTTACTCATAAGAAGATACTTTGAAAGGCTTTTCTGAAGCACTTTCATACACTGATTAACTAGGTTTAGAGTTTTAGATGAAAAGAAGTTTCGTATCAGAGTTATAAACAGGTAAAATTGAAAATAAGGCCGTGACAAGTCACTCCTACATAGATTTAGATACATTTTTGCCTCGGGAATGAGCAACCACTGTAGATATTTGTTAGGGAAGTTGCTGTAGAGTTTACACCATATCCCAAAAGAAGAATGCAAGAATCCTGTATTTTCACCCTAATATTTGCAGGGAAGAAAAATCTGGTTTATGAATGTGGCTGTGGGCCTTCTCCAGCCAAATAATGGCCACCAGCCCAAAGCAAGTTTTTGATGGCCTGGCCCATGCACAGTTTATGTGGTCTCTGTTGTACATCTGTCATGCTGAGGCTGGTCACAAACCTCACTCCAGTAAGAGCTGCTATTTAGTGCTCTGTATTTGGCCAGTGGGCCACTTCATCAGTGATTCTCTGCTCCATTTAATGACCATGACTCCAGTGGGTGGAAATAGGTCACCTCAGAAGATGCCAACCTTTCCTGAGTCTGAGTGACAGCTGGCTGCTCTAAGCTGGAAGTCTTGATTAAGACTCTTTTGGTGCATCTTCCCTGAGTAATATTTCCCTAGTGGAAGGCTCCTTCCTTCTTGGATAAACATTAGTGACAAATAAGGAGTAATGCAGGATGTCAGTGAATATTCTGGGTTATTCTGCTCACAAAAAGGGAAAGATTAGAAGTGGGATTATGCACTGAACCAAATCTTTGTTACAGGAATGCGGGTAGGGTAAGAGACCTCTGTATTTGGGTCCAAACTGCAGGATCATCCATTATCCAGACTCTTGGCACAGGGCAAAATATTTTCACTTGATGAAGCCTTTGTCATGGTAATTGATTACTATATTGTCACATTTTTTCAGTTAATCACATCTTTTCAGACACTGCCAAGGTCTGGGCTGACTGCAGCAGGGTCATGGAAGTTATCATTCAGGGAGAGAATAGATTGTGACAGTAGCACAGGGCGCCCATATGTTTCTGAAAAACATCTGTTTGAGTGCCCTTTTCAGAAGGCTAAAACACTGCAGAAAATGAAGGCTAGAAGTGGGTAGGGTCTTTTAGATGGCACAGAGCATTTATTGGGCAGATCAGTGAGGTAAAGGCAAATGCCAGAAGGGTTTAGCTCTTTAAGGAGCTTAAAGAACAGCCTCTGAACGGTTTTAAGGTTTGTCTAACTATGTGATATGTGGTTGTGATTCATTCTGGGTAAGTAGCTGTCCTAAAAGTTTGAAGTGTGAATTTGCAATTGGCAATATCACTGGTGGAGAGCCCTGGCCAGTGTCAGTAAAAACCATTAGCACTAAATGATGACCCGAAAACTTGAGCTAGCCAGCAGACCTCTTCCACTGACATGGTCACTTTTACCTTGGGAATGAGAGGTTCTTTGAGGCCAGTAAGAAAAGCCTCCTTTTATGCTTCAAGGCTCAGTAGGCAACATGAAAATAAAGAAAGTGAACAATGCGTTTATAGGTTGACCAACCTATTTAATGGAGATGCCCTTAAATGTATTTCCCAGCCTTAACATTAGCACCTTAAAAGGAAGCAATTTTAGTGTTTAGAGCAATTGAAAAATGACCCAGAACAACTAAATCCATAGCAGCAAAGATTAAAGAAAGTGCATACCACCTTTTTGTATGGTCAATTTTTCCTTAAGGAAGATAACTCAAGCCTATGTATACATTCATGAAAGAGTGGATTGAGATGAAATATTGAGCTGCAACTTGAACAAGAGCAATGTTAAGAGGTAGTTTTCTAATAAAGATTCCATCCACATAAATAATGGCTTACTGCAGCCTAATAAACCTACCCCTCCTACATAATTATGTAGGAAGTGTATTACTGTGTTGCCCTGGTCCAACAATCTCCTCCCCGTCACACACTCACACACAAATTCCATTTGTAATTAACAGGAAAATTCTCTGTATTAGTTTTCTTTGCACTTTATAGAATAACAGAGAGATTAATTAAGAGGTCTGTATTTCTATTTCAAGGTTCAAGTACTTTCATTGAGCACATTGTGCTTTCAAAATCTGTACTGTCAGCGGAACTCCTTACTTCAAAAACACAGACATTTCTCTTCCTTAAGTTTTATTTTTATATATGCATTAAATGATTGTGGGTAGTTAGGAGGCCCAGATCACACTGTCATCTGTTTGTATGTATCTAAGTTGTGTTGCAGAAGTGTGCAACACACAGAGAGAAAAAAAAGTTTTCAGTGAGGCTTATGACTTACTTCTGTTTTAAATATAGCCTTTCATTAGCAAACCAGACAAATAAATTAAAAAACTCTCTTTTCCCTCTAATTATTATCTTCTGTGACATGTTTTTTCTACTTTTTCTTTTTTTCCAGTGGGTGAACCATCCCATTGAGAGGACTATTTGTGTAGCTGCTAATCCTAAAAAATATTTACTTTTGTGACTAATTTCTGTACAGGAGTAGTGACCCTAGGTGTGAGAGTTTGGACAACAAGGACTGTGATATAAACCACTTAGTCCTGTTCAGCAGAAATCTTTGAGTTTTGCTCACTATGTTCCTTAAAGATGAACAGAGATTTAAATGACCACCCTGAAGAGGAGCCTCGCTGTCTGCAAATGAATATACAAAAATCAGGAAACAGCAAAATTAAACTCTCTTCCACTTGTGCCCGTAAAAACACTTCTCTGCTGTTGTGCTGTAACTCTAGCTCTGTGAAATGGGAAAGGATCTCTCTAGAATGAGAGAAATGTTATCTCATGACAGAACTGGATGGAGATCTGGGCCCTAAATCTGCTTGTTTAGTTCCTACGCAGCTGAGAATTTTCAGTAACTCCCATGGAGATCTGCAGGCATCAAGAACACTCACTCATTAATAAGGCACTGCCAATCAGCCATTAAGGGACAACGCTTTTCTGTGGACTCTTGTAACCAAAATTTAAACTCAGGGTCAGAGTTAAAATGAAGAAAGGAAGGGAACAATTTTCCTGCAAGGCAAGGGCCAAGGAGTTGTACTTTGAAGCTGCAGCAATTCTTTTATGAAGACTTTATGGTTGACACCCTCAACACAGAGAGTTCTCGTGAGTGAGAAAAACACTATTAAAACAAGAATAGTGCCAGAGGCAGCTGATCATTCTGGGATGTGCTGGCAGGGGAACCCTTTTTGTCCATCAAGGTTAACCAAGGCTCACTTTGTATGATCCTGCCTAATGTTAAATAGATATAGATATCACAAAGAAAAAGACTAAGTAACAAATAATAACTAACAGACCTACTTTCTAATGTGTCACTGAAAAGTTCTTGACAAATAAGATACATTTGTATTTTTAAAATAGATTGTAGTGAAGTGTAATAAATTCAATGTAAACTATGAAGACAGTTGTAGCCAATCTGCAGCATATAAAAACATCTGGGACCAGACTCCAATATGAATTCAGTACCTACTCACTTTCATTTCATAACCATGAACAGCATTGCTTAAAGACTAAGAAAAGGGATGGGACTGACATGTATTAGCAAACATGTTCTAAAAATGTTTTAAAGGCCTAAGGCAACTGAATATATAATAAAATATTCACTGACTGCTCCACATTAGGTGGTGTGAATGTACTGGAATACACTGATCAACATATCATAACACCATTGTTTTAGACAAAGCCTGGATGGTAAAGATAACCTACAGCCTAGTTCTTATTCAGAAAATGCAGGAGATATTATTTCCCAATAATTTGGAATGCATCTAAAATGTTTTGAGCATTTTTTAAGGTTCTGTGCACCAGAAAATTAAAAGAAAAGCACTAAATCAAAGCAAATATAAGAATCACAGGAATGAAGCATTGTGGAAGAAAAGTCTTGCCTGTGTGCCAGCAGCAGTCACAACATTGACAGGTTCCACTCTTGCTCAGTCCCTGGGCTGCATCACCATTGTCAGTCTCAGACAGACTTGAGCATTCAAGGCTGATACATTTCAGTCAGAAAATCCAACCAGAGAGGAGAATAGCAAAATAAGGTAACCAAGCTAGAAAAACCAATTTTGTTTTTGGAAGGATGGATAGATTTGGAAGGATTTTTGTGTGAAATAAGACNCTGCTGAAATAATTTGTAATGCAAAGTAATTTTTGAAACAAAAATTTTTTAGCATTTTTATCTGATATAATTTGGAAAATCTCAATTATTCTATCAAGAAGTATTCTGTTTGAACCTTACTTGCACTACCTGAGAAAGATCCCAATGAGATAATGTTCTGCAGGCCTTTTTCCAATTTCCAGTTGTCTTCTCAAAAATCAGAGAGCCACTTGGCAGTGCTTGCCCTCATTATTGAGAGAGGGAGTTGAAAAGCATTGTCATGAAAACACTATTTTTAAAAATTAGGAATAAATATTCCCATTGTTCCTGTTGATTGACTTTAGATAAACATATTGAGATAAGACTGTATGCCTACTGAAACAACATATATAATTTACAGGCAATTATTCATGATAATTTAATTAGCTCTTTGTTTCTCCTTGATTCACCACTGAACTGTGAGACACTTTGTCACGAATCTGTAGAGAATGAAAAAAAATCAGAAATGTAGTGAAGCATGTATTTTGGAAAGTAATGAAAATTTTACACTTTCTAAGTAGTCTTTAACAGCCTGTCATCCAAGGGAAAATCCCCATGGGTCTTCTAATCCCAAACAATATTTTTGGAAAATCCTGTCATCTCTTCCCACTACAGCCTTCTGTAATTGAGACTGAGAACAGGATTCAGTTAATCTTTGGGTTCACCTAAGTATTTATCACCCTTCAAGTCTGCCTTTAAAGGTGACTATGTAAAGCTCACTGTTTTTTGAAGAGTAGACTGCTAAATCATGCTGTGCTGAAGATATCTTTATGCAAACAAGATCTGTCTTACAAATTGAAAAAAAACCAGAAACCAGAACTATTTATTCCAAGCAAGGGAAACTCCATCTGCCTTAATCAGTACATGGACAACAAAGAGACAGTGCAGATTTTCAGACATATGCTTTTGCACAGATGTGTAAGCCAGAGATTGTGGGTGTGTAAGACATGGGCACATACATATCCTCGTGTGTAAGTTTATCCCCATGCCCCTCACAAATGACAGACACCTGCAGAATTATCCTTCTTCACCAGTTTGTGTCCACAGGTTTGCATAACCATTAGAATTTTTTTGTTTAAGTCAGAGTTGTTCTGGGGTTTCTCATAAAACAAAAACATTTTAGAAAATGGTTTCGGTTTTTTTTTAGGATGATTGAGGGGAGAAAATGATCTTTTAAAAAGCCATTGACAGTGACAATAGTTATGAGGTTAACCTCTACTAACATGACCTCAGTCTGAGAGACCTTTTCCTCACCAGGTCAGATAGTAGAAAACAAAAATCATTATATATCAGGTGGTTGCTCAGAAATCTAAGAGGGCATGAATGGAGTACCTTGATCCATTTCTTAGTGGAGAAATATGGATTCACAGTATACAAATGCTTCTTGTGCTGTCAAAAGTCACTAAATTAGCAGTGATCGAGGGCTGATTAGGAATTGTAAAGTATATTCATCTTTTTTCCTCATCTGAAAAACCACTCTCTACAGAATAGGGCAGAACTTAAACGATGATGGTGGCTTTTTTTATATGTTCATAAAATTGAACAAAATGTGGACCTGCACCTAAGGCTGTTGTATCTGCTTTTGTATTTCAGTAAAACTTTGTAAATTCATGTGTCTTAAACCATAAATGATTGCAGCTCTGATTGGTTTAACCAAACCTTGTTCCTGAAACAGATTTAGTATCAGAGAAGGAAACGTTTGTTTCCTGAAGCTGTGTCATCACTCAGACTTGCAGGCCCACGCTGTCTGTTCATCATTACCTGGTGGGTAATGAAACACATATCAGCCATGAAACCTCCTGCACTGATCTCCCTGCTCCTTCCCCCTTTCCCTCAGCCCTCACGAACTCTCTGTTCCTTCAGGAACATGCCTGGTTTGCTCTGTGTCTCTAGAAACTTTTGGTTACAGTACTAACCTATAACAATATGAATCCCACCCCGTTCCACAGAATTCTACAAAATCAATATATTTTTAAACCAAGGCTTTTAATAGTTATATTCAGTGTATTTTTTTCAATGGGAAGTGCAGAACAAGAGAGTGGTCTTAAAATATTTTCCTTTATATTTAGTTTAAAATGTTGATGTTCCAGGAGGTAGGAAAATAGCATCATTTGTTGGTTTGGGATTTTTTGTTGAGGAAGGAATGGGAAAGGGAACAGATCACACAGTTTTCTTCTGCTGTATCCTTGGTGCCTGTGCCTAGTATATCTGAAGAATGTTCAATTAACAAATTTCGTGTTTTAGGAAGCATAAAGCTGCACCTCATGAGATGCATGGCCCTAATAAGCCCAGTGAGATGTGGCCAGACTTGTCACATTAGTGGGCTTTCAGAAAACAGCGCTAAATTCATTGCTTTTTTTCCCGTAAACCTGATTCAAACTCGGGTCTCAAGCTGAGAGGCTGGTGAATTAACCTAATGTGCCCACTTGACTCTCTTCTAAGTATCATGATAGATTTCTTTTAATCTGCTGCAGAAAATAAATTGCTGAAGAAAAAAAAACCCAAAGATTTGTACTCTTTAAAGACTAATCACTTTCAGGCACTGTATGGCAAACAGCAAGATTCAGAATGAATCCATTTACTGCATTACTCATGACAGCTTACAACCCAGACTATTAAACATTCATCAATAAAAATTTAACATCCCATCTTCCCTTTGATATCCTCAACTGCTCCCTACATAAGACAACAAGAAGGCTTTCCACAGCTCAGTGTGATGGCAGGACATCAAAGCAGCCTCCACAGCTAGCCTGCTTCGAACTGTGTCTTGTATTTAGAAAGTAGAGTTGTCACATGGGAGGGGAAAAAGCAATGCAGGGGATTCTCTCTGGTTTGAATATATATAATCCCTCCCAAGGGGTGCATTATGGCCATGTTGTGGCTGAGCAGCAAGTTGCAATTCACTTTTCTTCTTATAAGGATATGACAGACCACACAAAAGCAAAAAGAAGAGCTGGGTATTTTCCTTTGTTAAGCAATGAGCACCGCATGCCAGACTTTAACTGCAGGAAAAAAAAAGAACAGGCTTTTGCTTAAAAAATTACTAGGTTTTATTATATTCTGGATTGACAAATTTGTTGTAGCTACTGTTTGCTAGAGAAGTGAAGATTGTAAACAAATAAATCTATTTGCTTTCCTGCCACCTACAGAAGATTTGTGCTTGCCATTGAAAAGCCAAGCAGGGAATTTTCAATGGGCAAATTCAGTTCAGTTGAGCAACTTTTATTTTTAGCTACTTAACAGAAAAGAGCTAGCAAATTAGACCCTGAAATAATCCCCTCCCAACAGCTGCTGGGTCCCAGTTGTACTTATTGTCCTGAGCCTGACTCAAATCCCACTGTAAGAGTTCTGTGTTGCAGGTAGGTTTTGGATCAGATGCTAAACTGAATAGGCCTTAGGGTTGACAAGCTTAGACTTGTTCTACCTGCCTTTCTCCTGGTCCTACATCCTAATGCAGGTCATTTTTACTGCCTGCTGTCCACCAGCAATGGCCTGGGGTTTCAGCAATACTCCTGGCCAAAGCCTGCCTGTTTCAGGGAGAATGAAGGGCCAGAAGTTGGAGAATAAATCCCACAGCATTCATCTATTCATTTACTGTGTTCAGTCAGACCTTTGCTATGAGGAGTGATGTAACAGGGTAAAAAGGAAGAAAGCAAAAGTAAGAAAGCAAAAGTAAGAAAGCAAGGCTCTTGTGGTGGTAATAATTCTTAGGTTTTTAAATAATTTGATTGGAAACTTCCAGTAGCTCAGCATGATTTTGATATCATGTTAAAGTATCAGTTGGCAAAATAAATTGAATATATGTTAGCAAAGGACATGGAAAGGAAATATTGTCCACAATTCTATTTAATTAACCGGGTCTTACACAGTCTGTAGTGACCTGTTTAGCTAAGAAATTTTAGAAAGGATGTGCTCCCTGTTGGCCTTTCTGTCACCCTGGGTTGCTATCAGAGAACCAGAGTTGTTCAGATTGCACACAGACTGCAATCACACCTGCTACAAGTGTTTCCTATGGCCTTCTACTTAGCTTTAGTTTGCCTCACCTAAAATCCTTTGCAGTCTGCTCAATTATAGCATTAAAATATTTCCAGAACAATAAGCTAAGTTTAAAAAAAATGCAATAGAGGTGATACGTGCAATTTTTCTCTTAGATTTAAAATCAATTCTCAGTATTTTAAAGCTTTCTCTAGCAATTGCAGCAGCAACCATATCTTTTACTGAGACAAAAAGTGTCTTTGATAAAGTCACAAGTAGTGACTTTCATAAAGTCATGTTATAGAACAATTAATGGTCTAAAAATTAGTGGAATTTAATACATTTTCCTATTTTGTCTCCTCCCTCTAAGAAGCAGATTTTGTTGTTTAGTTTCAGGTTTTGTTTTCAGTTTGGGAATAATTCTGTATTCAGCAACCTTAGATCTGTCTGTAATCTGCTTAAGGGCTTTCTATTGACTTTGGAGCTTGAGCAGTGAAATAAAATGGGCTGAGAGAATCAAATGATCTGGGTGAGACAAGAGATTTCATTTGATTTTGAGTCAAGAAGGACCAGGGATGGAAAATCACACATCTTTATGCTGTTTCAGAGATGTAAAATGATGTCAATACTACCAGGGCAGGCACTGTGCTGAAATCCTACAACTGGTAGTGCAATCAGTAGTGCAGCCACTGGCTATTTGAAAATAACACAGTGCCTTGTATGTCTCAGGCCACATGGTAATTTTTGTTTCAATGCCAGTTCATCCT
>VYXD01004002.1:456543-502556 GCA_013397195.1 Hylia prasina
TCATCTTGGCAGCCTCCTCTGGACTCACTCCAGCAGGTTCCTGTCCTTCCTGTGCTGGGACCCCAGAGCTGGATGCAGTGTTCCATGTGGGTCACACCAGAGTGGGGCAGAGGGGCAGAGTCCCCTCCCTTGTCCTGCTGCCCACGGGGCTCTGGATGCAGCCCAGGACACATTTCTGGGCTGTGAGTGCACTTTGCTGGCTCATGTTCAGCCTCTCATCCACCAGCACCTCCAAGTCCTCCTCAGCAGGGCTGCTCTGGATCTGTTCATCCCCTGGATTGATTCTGGGGATTGTCACAACCCTCCACTTGGTCTTGTCAAACCACTCATGTTTCCCAAGGGCCCAACTCCTGAGCTTGTCCAGGTCCCTCTGGACGATTTCCTGTCTTTCAGGTGTGGCAGCACCACCACTCAGCTTGGTGTCATCTGAAAATTTGCTGAGGGAGCACTTGTTGCCTCTGTGTCATTAATGAAGGTATTAAAAAACACTGGTCCCAATACAGAACAGGTAAGACATGATTCACCCAAATGCAGGATAGTGAGAATAGAACTTTTCCTTTCTCAGAAGTTCCATGTGAATTTTAAAGCCAGCATCCTTTGAAGCAGTCTCTTTCTTTGCTCTTTCACCTAGTTTCCATTACATTCCTGAGCAAACACAGTGCAAATACACACCATGATTTTTGGTTCTTCAAATATGCTAATACTCTGCTTTGGGGGCGTGGTATGCAGGTTCAAGTCATGTGGATTTGATTAGTGAAACTTAATTGACTGAAAATTGTATGATAAACATTCCTATTAATAATGACTTTTATTCTTTACTACTTAAATTGGTGCAGAAGGCATTTCTAGTTTTAAACAGGACATATTCTTGATACAAAAATCACATGATATGCAGAATAAAGCTTTGCTGCAGGGCAGAACTACATCTGTTACCTCAACCATGTAAGCTGTGACTATCATTTCAAAAGTAAAATTATCTCACTTTAATACCTGTGCATACAATTTTCATTCTCCTTAAGTAGATTCCAAACAGCTGTCTGTCCCAACTGCAAAGCAGTTTAAGGAAATTCTCAGCACTTTGGTCAATATTCACACCTGTGCAGAGACTGCACAGACCATCTTGTCATTCAAGTCCCACTCACATTCAGTGAATCTTGCCTCTACTCATTTTCTAAAAGATGAGGGAAGGTGCTCAGCATGTCAGAAAAGCAGGCACATTTTTGTAGTAGTGGGCATTCACTGTTTTCAAGTGGCTAAGGTAGGCGTTTTGCACAGCAATGAAAGAATTCTCTGGTTTTAAACCATGTCTAGTTGGTTATAATTCTACATGGAAGCAATTTTAGCTCTAAATTGGCAGAATGTTCTAAAATTCACACGATCTTTTCAAATTTGCACCCGGATGTAGGAATCAGGGGAAGTTTATTGTACCAGTACCATTAGTAATTTTAAGCTCAAGTGGCATGAGGGTACAATAACAATATAACAACAGCAGTGAAAGTGTAAGCTGCAACTGTATTAATGCACAAGTCAGTCAAAACTGACTTTGACATTTATGTAGTAGAAGCAGAATATAAAAATAACTCATGACAGTAGCATAATAAAAACATCAATGATAGTAACACAGCTGGTAGATTTCTCCACAGTGAAAGATTTCTACAGGCAACAGGGGGAAAAAAGGCATCTCAATACATTGGGCCTCCTTTTCCAGCTGGAATAAGAAATTTAGGGTCAAGCAGTCTCTCTAACATCAGCCATCTATCTACACCTGAACATTTTGGTGAAAAATTCCTGTGCATAGAACAAATACTCTTGTAAACTTCTCTACTCTTGAATACTGCAAATCTGAACTAAAAAGAAAATGCAAAGTATAAAATTTTTCCACTCAACCACTTTATTCTAACAGCTGACAATCAAAACCACATTAGCTGCTGTCAGTCACCATCATTTTATAATGTTGATATCTGTATGGCAGGAATTTAATCAACATCAGTTCACTTCACATATGTAAATACAGAAGCTGATTCAGTCATGATAACCCTCACTATACTAGAGATTTTCAAATAACTCAATTTTTACTCCTCCAGCTTCCCCTGAAATATATTATGACTGAGAGAATTAGAAATAACTAAATAGCATCCTCAGTCTATAGATAGTGAAGTAAAAGCACAAGCTGTGGGATAAAATAAGTCCTCCACACTGAGGAAACCACTAATATCTAATTTTCAGTGCTGGCCCCAGGGAGTTCAGGGCTGACACCCAAACCACTGCAGCTCAGTGAAATCAGTGCAGCCCAACAGCACTGAGGAAATGCAGCTCCCTCAAAGAATGCCTCCCTCAGATAACTCTGAAGTTGAAACTCGTAACACACCCCCTCCCTAAGATAACAGAGGTTCTGTTTAATTACAGCAGTGGTCCCACAAGGCCGTGCTTGCAGAACAGTTGGTTTGAAACTGGCATGCCCGGGAGTAATCACTGAGAGGTCCAACAACCCATAACTTATCCTGAATTACAACTGACCACCAGTGAAATACCAACAGCATCCGTGCAGGGTCCTGAGCCAACTCTGCATTCCTTAGTTTGGATATTTCTGCGTGTTTGTTTCAATCTGAGGCAAACTGCTTGAGATTCAAAAGTCTCTATTAAGGAGTTGCAACACAGTTGCTTAACCCTCTATTTGAGCTCATCATTCATTCACAAGCTTCTCCTCCCAGGGTGAATTTGGCACAAAATGTGCTGGTCCAGGGATTTCTCACCGCTCCCACTGTTCACACACAGACTTTTCACACTGGAGCAGTTGGCTGGTGTTGAGCCCTAGACTGCCATGAGTGCCACTGCACTTACTGGGATGCAACCATGCCAATGAGGGAGAAATTCTAAAAGCAGAAATTAAGAGCTAGCAGGCATTTAACACAAACTATCTGACCAGCATATGTTTATATACAAGTTGTCAGCAACTAAATAGAAGAGGAGAATATGACATTGAACCATTCATTTTAGTGTGTTTCAGTTGTTTTGAAGGAACTGCCCGTAACCACTGTTTTGATATTTTACAAATAAAACCTAGGCCTTGTAACAAAACCATGAAGCCTCCTGCTATGAATGTTGTCCATTATTTCTTGAAGCTTTATTCCCCATACAGCTGGAAGTGGGGAAGACAGAAAGTACATAAATAATGACATTAAGGCACAAAATCACAGTCACAGCTCTATATCTAGGGTGACACTGGTCTTAAAGATGTGCCATCAAGAGAAGACAGTCCACAGGCCAGAGCTTAAAATCAAAACTTGAAGCACAAGTTGGTCACACTTCATGTTAAAAATCCATTTGAAATGGTTTATAGAGGGTTAATATGTGGTTAATAGATCCTTTAACACATACTGTAAGCTCTTGTAGCTTTTGTGGTGATTATACATGGTTGCAGATGTTCCATGTACATCAGTAGAAAGTGATGAAGATGATTATGAGTCACATTTGACCCTCTTATAAATAACCTATAATTATTTATTAAAACACCCACTAATCTTTTATGAACTTTTCACACACTATATATGGATTTCATGGTTCCAGTGCTGACTAGCTGTCATTTCTCAGAACACTCAACTTCCACAATTATAAAACAAAGATGACAAAATTAGAAGTTATGGACCTTATAAAAATATTAACTAAAGTTAAGTTCTGTGGCATGAATTATGCAAGTCAATTCTAGCTACACATTTCAGTCACTATCATGACTCCTTCTTACAACAATTCTACACATTTATTTGTCACGGAAGAGTTCATGATACTTGGTTTTTGTGAAATACATTCACAGTCCTGGTTAAAGGCTCACTGCCTTATTAGGTATAAAATATCCACACAACAGTCAGTACCAATCCAGAACTAAGAAACATTATATCTTTATAATACATCTCCTTTATGTATATGGAACTGAGATGTGCAAAGATAAAAGACTGCATTTTCCTGGGAGATCTTTGCCTTCACCTGCAGACCATACTTTGTATACACTGAGGAAAATGCTTGGGCTCATTTTTAAGATAAGGAATGCAGAGTAAAATCCAGTGCTCTAGTTTCCCAGCGCTATGGGATATAGTTGTGCTTTTACAACAGGATCATCCTGTCACTACTTGTGAATATCAGACATATATTTAGATAAAGTCATCAAAAATTCAGGGCTGAGGACACCTGGGATATATATAATCCCATCCTCTTTGTATGGGATCTTTGTAGGTCTGCCAATCCCAACTCAAAATAATAAAAATGTGAGCCAGGTCTCAAAATTGTTTTTTTCACTTCAGTTTTTCTTTTTGAACTACCTTAAAAACCTATTAGTTTTTATCAATGAATAATTTCATTTTCCAAGCTTTCCAATAATATCTTCCAAGTATAGGAATTAGAACCTTCCTTTTCAAGTTTTTAAATGAAAGCTAAATTACTTCTGAAAAAACCAGCAACCTCAAGACTTGCTAGAAAACCAAAGGAGGTGGAAACACTGTATTTTTTACCATTTCTAAACTTACCGTTTCCCTCCCAATTCAACCAGACATCCTGTCTAGCAGGTAAATTTAAATTATGCCCAACTCCAAGGAAATCCAGGGACCACACATTTCAGATTTCCTTGAGTCAAAGAACGTTAATGTAATTTCCACATATTCCTGTATGCCATCAAGATCCATCCTAGCATTTTCATCAGTTTTATTTTTGGTTCTAAGAAGGTCCAAGAAGAATACAAAAAAGGAAAATAAGCTGAACTATTTTTAACTCAAATGAACTGATTTTGATTGAAAGACTGGGCAAAATTCCAGTAGTGAAATGTGTGTTTCATACAATCCAGACTGCTTTGCCCTTTCCTTCACATAATGCTAATGAGTAAGAGAGTAATTTGAAAATCTGAGCAGTGAGGTGTGCTATCATTTGGGTTAGTCTATTCCAGTTTTAAGAAGGATTACGGATTGGGAACTACAGCTCTGCTGAGGTGTGGAGCTGCATTAATGGGTTTATACGTAATACTAAATCACTAGACCTCTTCCTGCCATTCTGAAGTATCAGACTGCATTTGATTCCTTTCTCAAACAATTAGACCAAGCATCCACAGTGCAGCAGAACAAAAAAGAGCAAAGGGGAGTCATCATGTGTTAAGCAAGAAAATGCCTGTATACTCTCTGTACACCATGTAAACAGCTTGATTTTTGCAAGCCATCCAAGAAGGAAATCAATGCTGAGTACATTTTTGATATCCTTATGAGCCAAACAATATTTTTTTATCTCTTGTCTTCAGAGGAAGGTAGTCAATACAATTGTTTGGAATAATTTTGCATGGAGATGCTATATTAAAAATTTATAATATTCTGGAGTAACTCTACAAAGATGACAGTGATTTTGACTTTGGAACAGGAAGGCTGCATAGTTAACTCTTCTAGTTATTTTCCAGTAGCTAAACTGGTATGTTTCCTCATGTAAACATGGACACTAATGGATTCTCTTCAGATGATTAATCCTATTTATGCCTCTTTTATCCAAGGGAACAGTTTCATTCTCAACTAAAACTGATCTGAGTCCATGCATCTGTCACAGAAGATGTCATCCTTCCGTTGCATATGCCTACTGCATTTCTCTTGTAAACATTTGCGGTTTTATGATTGCCCAGGGATCCAAAGGAAAGAAGAAAATTAATCCAAGACTGAAAAAGGATAGTTTTCACCAGGGTCAATACCTGTGCACAGAGCTCTCTGAGATGCATGCTGGCAGAATAAAAGATATTGCAAGTGCAATAGAAGTGGGGATATCCCATTTGGTATCTGTGTGAATTTGTATCAGTTGAAAGTAAAGAAAGTGCACCCTGGTGTCATTTATCTTTCCTTCTTTCCTTAAGATATGCCTTTCTTTTAAAATTATAACATAGAACATTATAAAAATTATAAAACAGAAAAATTATAAACAAAAAAAATTTACATAGGAACACAGTATTCAGGTGACTTTTTCTATTTTTCTTTTCTGCATGGGTAAAAAAGCTTTTTGCTACCAAGATGAATTTTTATAAAATGTAATGTTTGATTTATACATTAGGTCCAAAATATAGGTCATTTAATGTTGTTGGCAAGACGAGGTGACAGCTGGGTTACATAATGCCAATACTTTCATTTAGCAGGGGACACTTACTGAGTGACTGGCTGCTGTCAGGGCTTCAGAGTCTGTCAGCTAAATACGACGTGAGCTGCCATGCCTGTAAAATTGTGTCAGACAGGCAACATTCACAGCACTTTACTTTAGGCTCCTGACTCAGGTGAGGAAGTAAGAAATTACTTTCTGGATCCTATACATGCACAAGAGAGACAGCAACTTCTCTGGAGTTCAAGTCAAAACTTAAGGATGGTACTGTAAATGACCAGAGAAATCTCTCACTTTTATTTTTGATTCTACAGAGAAACACATGACTTAAAGGAAAAAAAAAATAAAGCTTGACTTTATTATGTTAATAAAAAGAATGAATGATGCATCTTCGACCTTATTGGAGTGAGTTATATAGTCCCAGGTTTCACACTTGATTTGTTTGAAGAGACTAGGTGGAAATGCAGTATGACAGAGAGAGTGAAACTCGTAAATCATAGGAATTAAGGATAAGGAAGAGAAGCTTTGCTTTTCAGTTCCAAAAGCCCTATAAGGGAAAATGGAATCTCCAGAAATCCAAGACCAAATCACCTTTGAACAAAGTAATCATTTTATCAAGGAGGATTTTTCCCTAGTTTTCAGTCCATATCTCTCTATCAAAAGAAGACCACCAAGAGCACTATTTCAGCATTTTCTGACTTCTTGATATTGCTCTAGATCATCAGGAATCTTGAGGTTACAATCATGAAAGTTCTTTTTACTTTCTCTTTTTTTTTGTCTTGTGTTTTTTATTAGCAGAGAGATGGAAAAGGGCTTTTATCCTTTGATTATAGAGAGTGAAAGTGTATTGTATCTACATGAATCTCTATGATCCTGTAACATTTACACCACAAAGATGTCAAAGGTTTAAGTATTCTTGAAATAATCTCATAAATATACTCCAATACTGAGTTCTAAACTAGTATTAAGACCAGCTCATTGACTTCTTCACAGCCTGATTTGCATTATTTTAGAAAATGTTAATTTTGCTATTATGAACAGTAGCCTAGCACATGTGACAGCATTTTCTAAGCATTAATTTTTATAACACTTTTAGTATACTGCATAAAAGGGAGTCTGTGAAACACAGCAGTGTGTTTCAGGGATCTTTCAGATTCCATTTGTTATAAGCACATTAACCTGAAAGCCCTGAGCAAGCGTGGACTCACACAGAATTCACATCCATTCCCACGTGCTGACTACATCTTCACAATGGGCCTTGTAGCTGATAGAGCATGAGAAACAGGAACTCACATTCAGACTTGTTTTCCTGCTCTGCAGAAAATGCACTTAAACTTTTTCTCCTGCATTACACTGTCCCCACACCAAGCACTATCACAAATCTTCAGCTGTAAACGTACATTTAACCCATGTGCAGCTAAAAAAGGAACATCATGGGTGCCAGCAGAATTTGTATTTTGCATACAACCAGTTGCCTCAGGCCACTAGAGGCTACTGTAGGCTAGTAGTAATACTCATTTTCCAGACTATTCTGCCATATATTGTTTAAAAAGAGAGGACATGGAAACACACTTGCTATAATGATGTAACTTGAAAAAAAAAAAGAAAATTAAGTATAAAGAACAATTTTTGCCTGCTCCAAGAGATTTCTGCCAAGAGTCTGAACAGTGGCATTAATTAAAAACAGAAATTGTTTTTAACTACATAAATTAATTAGTCTTTGAATTACCTTACACACAAGGGCTTAGAGCAAAATTTAGAATTTCTCTTTCCTGACCCTCAAAACCTCACAAATCATCCTGGTTTGTTCTCAAACAAGTTCCCAAAGACAGTAGAAAGAACCCAGTGTTGCCACAGTCTTTGATAAATCCTTTAAACCAAGGTAAATTATATTAGATTTGCATTAGTACCCCTCATGTCTATTTATATTCTCTCTCTTTTTCATAAATATCATAGAGGCTCAGGCCTATATGCCCTCTATTTGCTTTATAATTTTCTTGCTCTGCTTTCTTTCAGATTCCATAGAACACCTTTTTAGTTACAAAGAAAAAGTGCATCTACATGAAGCAAACTTATCTGGAACTGGAGAAGTTATGTGCATTTCTAATACACAATGGCACCAGCACTCATTTCTGAGAGCTCCATGGTTTTTTATAGCAAAAAAAGAAGAGAAGACACATCCAACACTTTGCAAGGTTTATATTCTTATCCAGGCTAAGATTTTGGGCATTTGACAAGTGAATAAAAAAAGCATAATATAAAAGTAATTATTAACAGCATTATGTAGAACTTTTTATGAACATATTTAACATTAGCTCCTAAGGGAGATTTTTAAAATGGGAGATGAGCTGCTGCAAAGGGAATTTAAAGGGCACAAGGCAAAAAAGGTATTAGGAACTCTAAAGCTAAAGAATTAACATCAAATTGTTACTGCAAATGTACTTATTACTCAATTCTTAAAGAATTTGCACAGATTCACTTACTAAAACAGTTCTAGAACATCAACCATATTCTATATATTTTAAATGCTGATGTGAGTGGTCACTCCAAACCCCTATTTTCTCCCTACATTGTGTTTGTACAGTAGCCAGCACAACAGAGACATGCCCATGGGCTGGCCTTTTGAACACTAGCATCATGCAAGTGAGTACCTCAGGGAAGATGACAGTGCAAGAGTCATGTTTTTCATTCTGAGGTCACTGGTCCAACTGACAGCAGCTACCAGATCTTATTCACAATATTTTTAAAAGCTACCTGCTCTCACTTAGCTGTTGTTTCAGAGGTTTACAATTACACTCTCTGGAGCAAGTGTATTTTCCCTCCAAGATGGTTTTATCTTATCTTGTTTTAACTCCTGTTTTCCAAACAGGCTGTGTAGATAGCACTGCCAAAATAATCACGATAGCATACTTTAACCTATAGGGGTTATCAACATTACAAAGTGGATCAGAAGAGAAACTGGACCAGACCTTGTGCAGGGATTTATCACCAGCTGGGTCTGTTAGCAATGATGACTTCAGAGACCCATGTCCCTTCCTGGCAAATCCCTGCTAGTGCAGGGCACTGCAAAGCTCAGCCTGGCCTGGGGCCCAGGCCCTGCTCTGCTGCAGCAGGCACTGCCTTGGCCTCTGCCCACCCTGGGCTGCAGCAGCCGACAGGTGCAGGGAGCTGGACACTGTGCTGCTGGCAGCTTTCCTCTGGAGAAGGTCCAGAGACAGCGGATGGCTGGGCTGTTCAGAGTCCAAATGGAAAATCAGAACAGATGCTGGAGGTGCAGGAGGTTCTAAACAAAGGCTCTCTCTGAATCTAAGTCAACTTTTGAGTTACACATGCTCTGATTAGGACCATAATGAGTAGTCAGTTTCCAGGGCAAGAAAAGTAACCCTAGGTTTTTGGATTCACTAAGTGGTTTAAGTTATTAATGAACAGTCACTTTAGGATGCTTCAAGAACATCATGGGCCGTAATGTCTGTTCCTATGAATAAAAAACACCAAAGGAAAATGAGGTACATGACATTTTACTAGTAATAAGTTTGGCTTTAAAACATCATTAACATAAATTACTGACACAAGTTTCATATGGGCTTTCTAAGCCTTGACACTACCTCAGAGCAAAGAAATGAACATGATGTTAATCTATCTCATTCTCAGGATATAATACTGGTAGTTTGCAATGCTTTTGGGCTCCCACTCCTGAAGTTTTTGGTGAGTTATGCTGGGCTGGCCAGATAATGTCTTACTGCCAGTGTAGTTTTACACTGTGTAATACACTTTTAGAATTGTGTAACCAAGGTAGACTCTCATTATATTACACTAGTGTCTTCTGGAATAGGTAGAATTACTAGTCTGTTTTCTTTTGAACTTAGTTAATGAAAAAGAAATACACTAACACAATGAGACAGAATGATAAGGGCACCAGGTCTGTAAGAAAAGTCAGGGATAGAACTTGAATTACTGAAAAGTCTGTCCTGTGCCCAAAACAAGGCATGCTGATGGAAGAAGCATTTTGAAAATTCCATTTTCCTTGTCCTGAACTAGTAAAACTGCCCATGAAAGTTACTGTTATGTGGTAGCACTCAGTCACAGACTAGAGAAGAATGGATTTTTCTGACTCCATCTGTGATCAAGCTTGAGGCTTGTATTTTTTTCATTCCAACTTATACAAAATTCTGTTCTGCTCTGTGAAGGGTTAGCAGGTCACTCATTACAATTAACCTATTTAAAGGGGCATATACAATAGGCTGTGCTTTCTTGTGTGTTTCAGATAAAAATTTGCCAGCAAAAGCTGTATTTTTAAAGCAAATTTATGCTTGTACAATTCCACTATAATAGAAATAAGACATTCCTACACAAGAAAAAGAGGAGCTTGCCCAGTAGGGGAAAAGAAAAAGACGGTATCTTAAACAATAAAAACAAATAAAGTATCTGGAAGGATTAAACCTTTGAGATAAACTCTTCACTCAAATAAAAAGTTGTCCTTCTGGAAGCTATTTTGTTAAATTTAAAAATAGATTATGTTGTCTCAAGTATTTTGTTGCTATTGTTGTAGATACCAGTTTCCAAGAGTATTAAATATAAGGCAGGTCTTTTGCTTTCACGTACTGAACATCAACTGTTCCTAGAAATTAGCAAGAAGATTGGGCTGAAGAGAAATGTGATTTAACATTATAGTGTAGTCCAGCATGAAACTGGAGGCCTTCTGTTTTGTTCATATGGCTTACAGAGAAAAGAATTCTCTTCTGTGGCTCCCTTTTCCTTTATGCTAAACTTACAGAATTTCAACCCAAGAGAATGACAGAAACATTTCATTCTACTCATTCACTTCATAGCTCCTGTGGCAAGGTACCTCAGCAGGAACATCACTTTCCAGTGTAGCTGACAGCACACAATGAACATCTGACTGTCCTCAGCGAGCCCTAAGCAGGTGCTGAAGCACCGTGACAACGATGGACAAACTTCAGCACATGCCTAGCCAATTATTCAAGTTTGGATAGATTCAAATGTAATCTGCTATAGCTCCCCGAAGGCTAATTTGTAGTAAATTTGAAATAGAACATTGATATCATAAATAGAAAACAGATCTAACTCAAAAATTCAGTGACAGTTTAGCCTTTGGGGTGTTGTGTCAAAATAGGGTAATTATAACAGGCAAAACTGGAGAACTGCTGATGAAAGTAATTTCTATTTCTTGGTGAATTTCAGTCTCAGAATACGATACCCTAGTTCTTGTTAGAATTGCCTGTGGTAAGAAAATTATCAGTTGGCACTGGAGTTTTCAACTGATGATCGCATAAAGGATGGTAGTAATAACTCTGACTTCAAGCATCTTAATAACCAAATCTCACAGACTGTTACAATGATTCATTCTCGGGTCTCAATAGGGAAGAAAAAAATCGAAGTAAAACACCTTAATCACAAGTCATTCAAATGACAAATGCGAAACAGATTCAAAACCTTATACGCATTTCTTTTTGGTGTTATGTGAACAGTATTTTAATCTGGAGAAGTTCCTGGTACAGTGGCTGCAACTGTGTAAGCCATGGACATGCTAATAACTATAACTGCATAGTCAGCCATTAAGAGCTGCTCATATTTTAAGAGGTATCAAATGGGTTTGGGTGCCTCAGTATTCACAAAAAGAATTAAAACCACTAATACATTTTTTAAATGCAGATGGATAATTATAGTTGATCATACTAATATAATAATATAATACGATAATATAAAATTTATATTATATTTAGGCACACAAGATAATCTAAAGCAGTATGTGAACTGATTTCTAGTGAGAGATAAGAGATAGATGTTTACATTTTGAAATTATTTCATCTTCACACATGTGTAACTTTTGGTGGCTATTTGAAGAAATCTTATTCATCATTTACAAAGCCCACCACACTCTTTGATGACTCTTTAATCCCTGAGAAGAGCAAGGAGTAAAGATTTTAACTACATAATGCAACAAAAAGAAAATAAAGAATTTGTAAAATTCCTCCACATTTTAAAGACATGGGAGAAACAATCCTGCTGAGATGGTGGCTGCCAATTCACTCTGGTTTTTCAATGCTATTCCCTTCTACACTCTTGCAATCAGTTTTCAGACTTCCCTGCTGCTAATTTTGGTCTCACTGCTGTCAGTTAGTGATTTTTACCTTGCTGCTACATTGCTAATGAAAACAATGGCAAAATCCAACATTAGAGAAGATCTTCACATGGCATTAATGTCTGTCACCTTTAAAAGTCAGTACTTCTCACCATGGAAGTGCTAACTGTGTATACCCCCACGGCTAATCTTTAGGATCTGTAAGAATAAAAGCTAACAGGTCTAAGAGCCAGCCTATCTATTATGACTTTCACTGACAAAATCCCATGATTTTATTAAATCTAAAGAAAAAATATGAATAAAATGCAATGTGCCAGAATAGCTTTAGAGAGAAGCGGCACTAGTGCTTTTAGTTTTCATCAAAACCAGAGGAATGAAGAAAGTGAAACTTCTTCAATATAATCCCCTAGTTAATCAAAAATAATAGGCAAAGAATTTAAAATAATATACTGTTGTAGCAGAAAAAAGACATATTAATGATTTAACCCACTCCTTGTTAAATGTGATGCTTATTTACATGTTCAATGAACATAAAAGCATCATCAGTAACTTGTATGAACACGTTATTCTATATCATGAGGCTTCAGAGACAGTTTTCAACCTATCAAAAAGAGTGAAATTTTAATCACAGCTGAGTTCAGCCAATGCAGGAGGAACACTTCACAATTAATTCTCTTGGCCCAGTCACAGTTGCCTAGAAAATAGATTAAATTGGTCTGCTAAAACATTATTTACCCTTATGAATGCTGAAGTCCCATACTGCATATTGTCTAATCACCAGTATTTCCCACAGACTAAATTAAATTATTAGAGTTCTTATATACCTTTTAAAATTCTCATCTTCTTAGTTCTTTATCCTAATTTTACTTCCTCAGACCAAACTCCTCTCTCTCATTGCTGAGAAATTCACTATGCCCAAAATTTCTCCTACTCTAAAACTTTGTTTACTTAGTCAGTTGTCAAGAATATGTATTTTATTACTTCCTGATTTCCTTCAAATAACATAATAAATAGTAAATGCCTGTATTCCTTTTTGAAATGTCATTATTGTTCTTATAAAATTTTAAATCTAATTTTTGAGGACTATGGGTTTTTCAGTCAATTTGTACTCTCTCATTTTACATCATTTATCCCCAGTAATCACACTGCTTGGCCCTGACTCAATTCATAGCTTTTAACATATTTTAATTGTTTATAATTTTCATGTCTTACTCATGGAAGTTATCTTCTGTATATTGATCTCAAATTCTTCACTAGTTTTCTGCCTCAGTTCAACGATTTTAGTGCTTTACAAAAGGTCTTTTCTGGAACTGATGGCCTTGTTACTCCAAAAAGCTTTAGCTATTTTTTTTCCTTTGGAATGCAAATTCCTTGATCATTTTCAAGTTGCTTACTGTTTTGTTGATGAGTGGATTTTGTCTTTGGGACAGTTCCTGAACGGAGGAAGTCAGTGGTTTGCATAGATGGCTTGGAAAAAGCAGTGTGTCAGAAAAGTCACAAAGACCCCTGGGGGATGGAATGAAGTCTAACAGAAGACAGGAGCTAGAACAGTTCTGATAACCATTTAAAGTACTTTGGGGTGCCTGGTGGCCCTGGAACAGCTTGGATATCAGAAATTACATGTATGATTGACAGGTATATTTTCTACCATCCCCCCAGTGCAGCTGATGCTCTTTTCCAAGGAATGTGAAGAACAGATTTCTCTACACTGAAGATATCTTTGTTTCTATCTATTGTCTCTGGGTAAAGCATAATTTTCAGGTATTATTATTTAAGGTAATTCTTAATCTAATACTTAATCTAAATATTGTTTTCAACATCTTCACAGGTTCTGTATGTGGTTCAGAACTGGGACATAGTCTCTGTTTTTTAACTGAAAGGCCCTCACTGTCTGCTTTCACTCAGAACTTGTTCTATTTCTCACAAATAAAATTTGTTGCTTTACTAAAGGTGATTTTGGATGCTGGCCTAATACAGCTGTTTATGAAATCTTTCTTTTAGAAAGTCCATGGAGGACACACTCAGAGGATTCCACACCTGAATTCACAAAGGCAAATATACAAATCTTTTTCCTTTCTGTTTCTCTACCACTTGCTAATTAGCCCTCTTCTTGAATAATCACAAGGAGAAGTTAATACAGAGCACCTTTTCCCCCCTAACTACTCCACTCTAATGCCTCTTATTCTGGGGTTTCTTTTTCAAAGCTTTAATTAAAAAGGAAATCAGTGACAAGTAGTATTTTCCAAAAAGAGTAGTTGCATACCCAAAGCAGTTGCAGGCAGCGACATTCAGACACTGTGGCTGTAATGTCTGCTTGATTTCTACACCTTTCCTCAAGGACTTACTGCATGGAAAATAAGCAAGGCTTCTTGTGTTTTCATTTCACTTATAATGATAATCAAGAGGCAAAGGGCAAGCACTAACCTATCACAAGTGATATGATTACTGTGTAATTACTGAGTTTCTAATAAACAGATTTCAGATTTACTCTATTGAAATAAAAAATAATGATTTCAATAAACAAACATAAAAAATGTTAGTAACTGTTATAAAAGGAGTATATTCTCTCAGCCTCACACTTAAATGATGGATTCCACAGTGAAATCAACATAGCAAGTGTTTTGTTTTCTTTGTGTCTGTCATTTTACAGTTTTGACAAGTAAACATTGTTTAAGGAAAGAAATGTAAACATTAAGAGGTATGCTATCAGCTATCAAGGCTGAAAAATCAGACTAAAACAGGATGCAATCACAGACACTGCCTTGCATGTTGCCTGCACTCTAGGCCTTGGAAATGGCAATGGCTGTTCTGATTAAATGTGTCACTTGTTCACTGAGAAAAATCATGCCTGCAAACACAAGGGCTACCCAGAGAGAGGCATAAGAATGTGCAGCAGAGACAGTAAACTCAGAGCCAGCAGAACCCTCACAAAGGGAGATTTTACAAGTGGGAAATGAGTGAGAGAGCAGTTACACAACCTGGATTTGCGTGCTGGCCCCAAAGGAAGCGAGAGAGACTGGAAAATAGCTCACACAGAGAAGGAAACCCAGTGTAGCCAAAAGCTAAAAAAAGCTTTTATTTTTATTTTATTTTATTTTATTTCAGAATGGAAAGATAATGCAAAATCTCAAAGTTGCATGGGGACAGCCTTATGGAGATTTAATAATACTAAAGAGGAAAAGGAGGGGGTAACCATGCAGTAGGATAGCCCAGTGGTAGCCATGTGGGCTCCAGGAAAACACTTCTGGACTACTGGAACAGCTTGTTTAGCAGCAGCTTGCTACAGCCCTGGGGGATATACTTGTAATGTGTCACTGTTTGACACTGCAGCCTGTCAGATACAAGGACACGTGTGCCTCCCTCTCTGTCCAGGCTTTTCTGGGACTCTAGCATGGCTGTTCTCTCCAGCCTGGAGCAGCTCTCTGGGGCATTAACTCTGACTGGCGCATGCTTACACAGAGCTTCAGGCCTGTGCCTCACTATCCTCTTTGGACACACCTGTGCAGAAGAGGTACAGCTGTGCATATGTCAGGCTCAAGTGGATGAAATAAACACTTTCTCATACACTTATTTATTTTGTTATCTATCTCTCACAAGCTGGTTGGATGCACTGACACCAAAGAGATACCAAAGTACTCAGTGGCATCAGCATTGCAGCCAAATGCCTGCCATTAACCATTCTCAGCTGCTCCTCGCTGCAACACTAAGAAGTTTTCTGAACCCTACTTTCATAAAAATATGATAAGATGATGTTAATTTTTAATTCCTGTGGACAAAGCAAACAGGTCACGTGTTTTTTATCTTCTGTGTATTTTTTTACTATTTTAATGTCATTCCACAATATAGTAATGTCACAAAATGCTTTATTACTGCTGCTATAATGAAGGAAGATTTGAAAAATTGGTGTTTCATACTGAAACAGTTATACCTTTTCCAGACTCAAGGGGTTTATTATTTTTTTGTTTTCTCTAATTAGTTCAACATTTACTTAATAATCATTTTAACTTGTATTATAAAGCAAAAATTTACTTAATAATCAGTTTAACTTGTATTATAAAGTAAAAATCAACATTAAAATATTTAATGTCAAATTTTATTTTTCTGAAAATTTATATTTTCCTGAAAATTTGTATTTCTTTATCCAAATTGAATTATGCTATTTAAAATGGTGTTGGTTTTTGTTTTTTTTTTGTGGGGGGTTTTTTTTGTTTTTTTTTTTGGAGAATTAAATGCCAATATTTTGGTTAGCTTTACACTTCCATTTATGGAAGAATGTCACAATGAGTTAATGGTTCAGTCACTGACATTCAGGAGCAACATCCCCTTGATTGTGAGTTTTCTGCCACTCCGTGAGAGGCGTGCTGGCTGTTTCAGCTCAGCTCATGCATATGTCCATAATTTTAACTTTGCAGGTCCCTGGTTTGAATTCATGTCAAATGCCAAGGGTTAGATCTGCACTGGTAGCAAGGGAGGAGGAAAGTGACACCTGGTTCATGCCTCTAACTTGGATTTTGGAATGAGAGTGAACAGCTGGTAAACCTACTGGCTTTTCTTAATACGGCACCATCAAGGCTTTCTAAAAATGTGGCCTGATATGTGGGTCAGGCTTTTTTCTTCACTATTTCTATCACCAAATTGCTTTTGTACAGATTTCCATATTCCAGACTGTGCTAATTATGCATTACATAGTTTCTGTGAATAATTCCTGGTAGCTCAGTCACTGCTCATTTTGACTTGACATATGGGTCACAAGCACCCTTGATTAAGTAACCATGTCAGTAAGCATCAGCTACTCTAACCATGATTCTGAGTTAGGAATTCACTCTCCATCTTCTGTGATACTTCCTTCAAAACTATAGGAACAATAAAGGCACTTGTTCCAGAAAGTGAATACTGCAAAATCCTTGATAGTTGAAGTTTCTAACAGTGAAACAAACAAGCAGCCAACAGCGAAAAACAGTGAAGTATTCCTACCACACTGTGTTCATACCACTTCTGTGCTTATAACTATTTGCCTAGAGTTCAGAATTCTAACTTTTTTTGTATACAAATAATGTCAGATTCCGAGTGGGTTTTCCTATACAAAACAAGATTCAAAACCAAAATGTTGGACTAATGAAAATATCTGACATGTGAGAAACACTATATAGTGTGTCACAAATTTTTATATGCCACTCTGAAATTCAAAAAAAATTTGGGATGGTTACTGTAAGCTTTTAGGTTTTTGCCTTTTTTTTTTAACTTTTAAAGAGTTTCTAAAAGCTCATTCCCTTTGGACATCTTATCACAGCTTTTATTTTATGTTTACTAGAAATAATAAGGTCACAGAACTACATGATAAAAGAATGTAGTATCACACAAGACAGAAAAAGAGAGATACTGCAGAGGTGTATTCAAGAAATGAATGATGGTGCTGAGTACATGAATGGCACTGGGCTTGGTGAGGCACAAAGGTAACAGCAACCCTCCCTTGCTGCATGGAATGATGACTGGAATTGACCCTGATCCAAGATTAGCAGTCAGGCGTGTCACTGGAAACTTTTACATAACCATATGACAGATGTCACAGAGCATACACGGGATGAATGCATCCTAAGAGTCAGGATAAGCTGCACTTAAAACTGATGTGCAGTCCTTATGCTTCCTGGGATTAAATGAGACGAGTTGCAGGGTGTGCTCAGTCATTGCAGCACACATTTGAACAGATTCTCTGATCTTCTCTTTTCAAGCAATTTAGGACTGGTGCTCTTACTGTATATACTTTGAACTGGGGGAAAACCAGTTGAAAGGTCATCCAGATTTTAAGACTTTTATTTTTTTTTTTGTTTGATTTACTTTGATTGTTTTTGCCACAGAATGCCAATGTATCAGGGAATCAGTCACCTGCAATAAAATATTGCCATCTCCAGGAAGCAGTTATTCTGCACCCGCAAGGCTTCCCACTTTGCATTCTAAAAAACCCCCCAAAAACCTGATAAATTTGGCCCCATAAAAAAGTAATTATATAGATAAGATCCCAGAATTATGTTCATGAGAAATACTTGAAAATCTTTTACAAATTAGGATTTTTATAATTTATGCAAATTTACAGTATTTTCTAAACCCACTCAATATAAAATTTGAGGATGAGATTAGGATTAATGTAGACTCAATTTCAAGGTAGAATTTGAAGCTCTCTTTTGCTTTTACCCCCTTTAAATATCAAACTGATCAAGAACTTCAAAATTAAATGTCCAGTTTTTTGATTGAGCAGTGATTTAACTTGCATTACTACTTTTTTCATTCAAAGTAGGAACAAATAAGGACAGTGACAATACAACCAGCATACTAGCTGCTGGTAGCAGTGCTTAAAAAACCACAGGTGTGCATGTTAAGTTTAAGACTTATCTTAGTCTAGTACTTCTACTATTTCATGTCATATCAGTCGGAGTTTTTAAATTTAATGTTGCGTTCCACAAGTGAACTGTGGACTTTTTAACTTTGCAAAAAAAAGAAGAGACTTGATTTACTTATGCCATTTAAACAGCTCACAATATCAAGCATTAATTAAAATTTCTATATTTGTATTCCATGTAGACCCTTTCCCACATCTAGTAATAGACATATAATAGTAAGAAGAAATGGAGAATTGTAAGGAGCCCACTCCTTGTACAAAACAGGAATTTGGTATTTTAAATATGTAGATTTATGTCAGTGCAAACCTGATTTCTCAAGGACTGCATCAACTCAACCACCTACTTGGAAAATGACATTGTAATCATATAATAAGACCATAAACAAAGTTTCGTGATGTACCCTCAGCAAAACAATTATAATTTCTTCTTTGGAAACAAAATATTTAAATTGCTTCTGCTAGCCCTTTTTCCAAAGGAGATGTGACATGTAATATGCAATACAAGAAAGAGCTGAACTTCCACCAGCACAGTCCCAGCTGAATCAGGCCTGCTGACCAAATCAGGGAACAGAAAACTTGGAGTATTGATAGCACCTGAAACTTTGACAGCCTAGGAAGGAAGGAGAAGGAATCCCTCATGAAACCTCTCAGGAAAGGTTTGTGTGAATGAAAAGAAGGCACTTTAGAAGCAGCAATGACCTTTCCATCTACACAACCTCATCACAAGTTAGGAAGGAGATGTCTCTGCAGGAACCTTCACTGAATGAGCAAGTGAACATCCATAGTCTGTTTTATATTAATAAATCACTTGTTTGTTTGATAGTACTGACTGATCCCTTAGACTAATTTAAAGTCCTTGGATAAGAACTTCACTTACAATGAGAACAAAATGTAAATAGAGCTTGAGATACCCATTAAACTATTTAAGTATAATGTAACATTACAGAGCATAAAAGCATCAACTATCTTTCACTGACAAATCAATTTTCAACAAAGAAAAAACTTCCTTTAATGCTGTCCACAATGTCTTTCATTTGAGATAATAGAAACCTCCAATTTCCAAGTCTTGGAAACTTGGAGTAAGTCCTGGAATTTGTCCCACTGATAGTTGTTTTTAAGACTCTCAAAGATTCAGACACATGCAAACCCTTGGAAAACAATAAAAATTTCTGACACCTTCATGCAGGAGACATATGGATTTCACTGTGTGAAAATCTAATTTTACAAAAAGAGAGATACAGAGTTTGGCTAAGCAAACCCTCCCATCCATACTATATTGCACTGAGATCTCAATGTTGCAATTAAAGCCATACAACACACAGACATGTAGGATTATAGGAAACAAACATATTTTTCTTAGGCTAAAAGTCACAGGTTTAACATAGACTGAAATACCAGAGGTTTTCAAATTCAGGCCAGGCCTTGTGCTTGCAGTTCTCTGGGTTACTGCAGACAGAACATATTTCTCCACTTACACTCCTGTTACAGTCAGTGTTTGTGGTTCATAATCAGCAATACCTACTGCAGATAACAGGTCTAAAATAATCAGCAAGCACACCTAAATTTTCATCGCTCTTCCATCAGCTATAACTATAAACAGAGATGGTCCTAAGTTTGTTCAGAGCTGAAACTAAACTTACACTATTTGCACTTTTTCTGTCCCCATGTGCTACATCAGGAAGCTTCAGATTAGACTTTTAGCCCTCCCATCCCATTCATACAGATGCTGAGCAGCATGTGGCTCTCTTATTACCACTACCCCATGCTTACATGTTCTCTGTCACACAGTAGGAGACAGACTCAATAGTTGACCTCAATAGGTCCCCAACAGCAGCCTTATTTTGGGCAATCCCATATTTGGCAAAGGATGTTTATAAGGCTTTATAAGGCAAATGATGTTTATAAGGCTTTATAAGGCTTTATAAGGCTTGTGGACTGTAACAATATCTAAAGCCTTAAATGCCCTTGAGAAACATGGAAGAGAGGCTATCTTCTTGTGAAACTGATATTACATGGAAATAAGCATGAGTGGGTGATTTGCAATCCAAAGGAGTTCTGCTATCTGCTTCGGTGGAGCTGGATTTCAACAAGAGCCTATGAATGTAAATCTCATAAACTGTAACATTCCCAGGCAGTATGGTCTCCCTCTGTGCAGTCATTCATGGTAGGGGCAGAACAACACGAATCACTCTTCCTTCTTTACCAAACATATGCACATCCTTCCCTGTGAGCCTTCCCCAACAAGGGAGGGAAGAAATCAGTGTTGTGGATGTGGCCTTACACATATAATTCCTCAGTGCTTTGGTGATCAAAGACAATCAATCCCTGATCCTCCTGGTCCGTCGTACTCCCCTGGACTTGATGTCATTACTGTTACAGGAGCTGCATGACATCCTTTGTGCCTTCACAGACATTTATCTGTAGTACACAGAACCATGCAAAGCCACGGGTGAAAGAAGCTTCCTTTGGGCTTGCCTTAGAAAACCCCATTATTCAGTCAGAAACACAGGCTATCAAGATCTCCTCATTTCACTATAACTTTGCCTCCCAAAGGAGACAAGGGCCTCCTAAGGAAGGTCTCTATGATCTTGAGGGAGAAAGGAAGATTTTAATGTACTAATCGGCATGCCAAAAACCAGAGGGGTAGATTTGCTGCCTTATCTGTGAAGATAAAGATTAGATGAGATGAACTTGCCTTTGCTTCTCTCATATATTTTAAGGCACTTACCCCTCAGCCTTCATCTGGATTACTATTCCCAACAGAGTGTTGTGAATCTATTCAGATAAAATACTTAAAAGCGTAGAATTGGCAATTTTATATTGTCAGTTATGAAACCTTTATTTAGGTTCTACCTTTTATTAACCTCCAGGGTTCTCCTTTGTCCCTAATGACATTATACTGCATCAAAATTAAGCCAAAGCTTTTTATGGGAGCTGTGCTGTTTCTCATGACTTGGTAGTGCTAATGTTTAAATTCTAAGTCCTCTTACTGCTGATTAAACCTCCAAAGACTACAGGAAAATTTCTGCTTCACTGCTAGAAAAGAAGAAACCCAGCACAGTTTGTACCAAAGAGATCACTTGAAGAATGTACGTAAGGTTACTGCATTAATGAATAAAGCAAAGCATTATCATTTTTAATAGGAATTAAACAGCTAGAGGGAGAAGTAGGGCAATGCTGTGATCAGTGCAAAGAAAAACAATCTAACCATTTTAATTAACTGTATTTTAATAGCTTTAGTTATAATTGAATAATTTAAATACCAAGGGAAATAGTTAAATCTCCTAAAAGCCTTCTTTTTATTTACATTTTAAATACAGTTCATGGAGAAGGGATGGCACTGTGAGGGCTTAAAATAAATGGGTGGGGAAAACCTTACTAATTTCTGCAGCTGCTGGACCAACAGGAAATGTTTATGGGATCTTAGTCATTGCTCTCTGCAGGAGCTCCAGTCCAAACCCTAATATATTTTCTGCTTCTCTCTCCACTTCCTCAAAATATTACACAGTCCCTGGTGCTGCTACCCTTGACTGTTATAACCATAAAATGCACAGAAAGATAAATGTGAAGCAAGGATCATCTAATCCAATTTTTTTAAGTAGGCATCAGTGAAGGGGATCACTGCAGAAAATAAAACCATTGGTCAATGAGGAGTTTCACTTAGATTTAGACAGAATAAAGATATTTAGACAGAATAAACTGACACACACATTTGTCTTATATAAAAAACCCAATACCAGTCATAAACAGAGCCCTCCCCTACTGTACTTTTCGTGTTGCCTGTAACCATGATCATTGATTTCTGTGCTGGTTTCAGAGCCAGTCTGTTATAAAGCTCCTGCTTCCTCTCATGCAGACTTTATCTCTTCATGGTTTCACTGACTCTGTCCCATTACAGCACTTCAGGTGAGAGGGGCAGGATTCCAACCCTGTCACTCCATCAAATCTCTGGGATGTACCCTGCCGTGCCCTGAGCCCACTCTTGCCTGCCACAGCACCCAAAATGCCAAACATGCCTTTGCAGGGTAAACACAGTGTCCCTCTCTGTGATACAATCTTTTGGCACTCAGCAATTTTTGAAGTTTAGCGACTTTCCCAGCTAGAGGAGATATTTCAGTGTTTGAATAAGGCAAAACAGAGTTTCCTTCCAGTAGTATCTCAACACGACTTTTTAAAATGGTGCAAAAACTTTCCATGTCCTAAGAATCCTGTGGTGAAGCCTCTCTGCTGCACATCACCTTCTGCTGTTTTGACCCTGCCATTTCTCGAGGCCAATTAGTTCTTCTCTCAGAACTTACAATAAAGGATAATTTTCCAATCACTTCTGCTTGCTGGTTGAGGTTTAATAGACCTCTGTCATATTCCCCCTCACTAGTTTATTTTCCAAACTAAAGAACCCTAGTCTATTTAATCCCTTTAAGTTTTTCCAAACCTTTGACGTGTCCTTTCACACACCTTCACCTCTCTAAATCTCCTAAAACCTTTTCAAAAGCAGAGAAACTGTAAAGGAAGACAGTATTCTGTTCACACATTTTTACCTTCAGCAAAAGAATATTTCTGGTTTTCTTCCTCTGTTTCTCTTTTTTAAGATTTTAAATAAAATGTGGAATGCATTGTGAATGTACAGTATTTTGCAAAGGATAGAGGCAAAAGTGTCAGTAACTCTAGTACCTGGAAATAATTAAAATAAATGCATAAATTAAAATATCTATATACTCTTTGTGAAAATATGTAAACC
Organism: Hylia prasina; assembly: GCA_013397195.1. Taxonomy (NCBI): domain Eukaryota; kingdom Metazoa; phylum Chordata; class Aves; order Passeriformes; family Sylviidae; genus Hylia; species Hylia prasina. The sequence continues at coordinate 479,884 of VYXD01004002.1, forward strand.
TAAACACAACTAAGGGACAGTTCTATTTTTTTTTACCAGGTGTTAATAATAACAATATACCTGAATGAAATTTCATCAGAGTAATGTGGATTTTATTGGAATTATTTGTAAAGTGTTCAAAAATCCTGATCCAAAATCCAGCCTATAAATTTTGATAGGCTCAGATTTCTAATTCTCGCTCAACTGTTTCTGGAAATATAAAGACAATACTATTGAATCTCATTTTTATTGTTTTTACTGGGAGCCTGAAGTGCATTAGGTGCCTCACAGGCTAGGAAATAGACTGGAGTCAGTCTCAAAATGCTTCCAACCTAAACACACAAATTTGATTAAGAGTTTGGAGGGTGGACCCAATGTAAAAACAAGATGATCAGTCTGGTGTGGCTGACATTTTTCATTAGGGGATATTTGGCAATACTGTAACTTCTAAAATTCAGTTCTTCTAGACTTTCTCACATGTTTGCTTCCTAGACACCTTAACCCCTCACAATCAAAGTTAACATTTTGCTCAGTTTTACCTCTTGTTTTCTCATTACTGGAAAAGTCATGACACACCTGCTTGCTGTAGCATGCTGTACAGTTGAGTAAAACAGGGAATAGGATTCTTTTGTTGCCATGAACTGTAAGCTGAAGAATCCCACAGCTAGGAATTCTGACCAGATTCAGAGGATGTTTGACTGTCCCAGTGTACAGAGCGATATGAACATCTAATCTAATTTGCATCTTATGCCTTTCTATTGTAGACTACAAAGTAAGAAAAAACTGCAACAGGCATCCAAAGTTCCAGTCCTGGCTTGAATTGCTCACTGATTTCACTGGAAAATTTTCATGCTTTTTATGAAATGTATGAAAGTTTAAAAATCCAGCTGAGCTTTTGGACAACCAGTTGCATGACTGTCTATTGACTCAAAATCATGCGGAGTTAAGTTTCTGCATTATTTAACACAGGCTATAATGAAAACTCTGAACCTATCATTAGTTTCCTGAAATTCACAATTCACAATAAAAAATAGAATAAAGAAAAAAAAACCCCAAACCTAACTTTTATTAAGCCATAAAGAATTGTCATTTCTACATTTTATTACAGTCTAAGAGAAGTTCTGTTGCTATTTCTGATTCATGTTTAAGAAGAAATATTTTACGCAATGATTCTGGATTCCATTCACACTGTTTATTTTCGAATCTTGAATTCATTCAAAGTATATTTTTCTTGGTATTTTACTTCCAAATCAGGCTTTGTTTCTGAAAGGTAGAAAGAGAAGGCTAAGAGTAGAGAATTATGATAATACCACATATGACAGATAAAACCCCAACCCATGTAAGATCAAGTCCTTTCCACAGCTGGAAAGCACTGGGAAGAAAATGGTGTTCAGCTGGTCTCTGGATGGGGAACATTCACACTTATAAAAGATGTTGTCATTATTGCACTCAGGAGAAGAAAACATGAAAAATGGCAGTGGGAAGAAATTCCAGGTTCTGGAAGTGAGAAAGTAAAGGGGAGGAAGTATTGAATTCCCAAAAATTGTCTAACAATTGTAATAATAATGATAATATTGATAATAATAATGATAATAATAATAAAAGCCAATGAGTAAACTGAGGCAAGAAAAAGGATAATACCACTTTATTTTATTGTGTCTGCCTGTGTATATTAATATAATTTTGACAGAAAAGCTGTGCAAATCCCAGACACACATACAGACTGAAGACAAGGCTGTCTCTACATTTGGAGCTTCAGGAAAATACATGTTTATGCTACTGAGAAATATGGAAATGAAAAGTCAGAGGGAACCCTGAGGGCCAAGGTTTTTAAAAGATATAATCCATATCTCTCAATCAGATCATCACACTCTACCAATTACATTCTGTATATAAAGACACAGTCAGAAGTTTTAAGAGGGATACCATAGATTCCTGTCCCACTATCTTCTAGATGAAAATTGTTCAATCTACTTTCCTTCCCTTAAATTTCTTTGAATATCAACCAACATGCTTATTAGGGATCTGATCTAATCCCTAATGACACATCTGGTGTGGGTGGCACTCATTAGAATATGCTCTCCAATAAATGATCTGCTGAGGTTCTGACAAAATAAATGTTTATTTTCATTATCAGTCACTTACTCCCTGCCACCTCAAATGCACATCCTCCCAGGTATGGCTTCAATCCAAACTGACATCTGAATTACTGTCAAACATGATGCCAGATTTTAGTTGATAACATGAAAGTGCACATGTAAAAGTGGAAGACAGACACAGCTATTTACAGGATAGAAGCAGCCTCAGAGGTGAGGGCAACCAAAAGACAATACTGCAATTATTTACTTAACTGGAGAGTTTACAAGAAAAAGGCCAGAAGAGAAAAAGGCCAAAGAATAAATAGCAGCAGTTTGAAGAGCTTAGCTATAAACATCTTAAGAGGGTCCCATCTATCATTGGGAGGAAAGAATAGAAATAGACTGGTAAGAGCTAACTAGCTTCATTATTGGATTGTCCAACAATCTGTTAGCAATATGTACAGATGATGTCATGCAAGGCCTACATCTGTCTTTCTGAAGCTTGTGAGCAATCAGAAAAGTGATGCAAAGAAAGGATTATCAGGGTGTGTGTTTGTAGATCTGTGGTTACCATTAGTAGGGAAAGGTGGACATGCCAAAAGTAACTATGAGATCCTTTTTGACATGAAACTAAAAGTAACGAAAGAATGTTTACAGTATGACTCCTTCTCATAAGGCAGAAAAATGATGATCTAAGCTCAATGACAGATGTCAAGAAAACTGATGTGTGGTTAAGGAAGATGCTTTTAACTGCTTGCAGCAGTTGGAAACAAACTGTCAGACTAATAGCAATTCTTTTCACTGCAGACCAGCCCAAGGAAATGGAAGTTCTGCCCTGGAAAATACTGAGGGGAGAAAGATTTGCCTTACTGCAAGCAAACATATAACTTCCCTCACATGAGAGCAAAAATTTTGGAGTTGAAGTTTTCATTTTTATCATCTTCGGTGTTCGGGGTGCAGTGGTACCAGTTAAACTATCAGTCAAATGCTTTGGACCACTGTATTTTACTCTTCAGTGATAGGCATGCCCTGTCACTATGCTTCAAATTCCTCAGTGAGTAGATAGCTACAGCTTAGAAACCAAGTTATAGAGAGACTAAAGGGCTTGCCAAGGTCTTACACCAATTGAGCCCAGTCTCCCAAGCCTCATTCAATGCCCTAATGACAAGATCTGTTTCCTTTTGTAGTGAAATAGGAGATTTACCTGCTGCTGTGTTTGAGGTAAGAAGGCCCAAGGGGTTTCTTACAATGTAGGCTGAAAATGTGACAGGGAAAAAAACAAAGGAGAAGGGGGTTTGTAGTCAGTTCCTTCATCACCCAGGGTGCTGTGCCAAGAGGAACTACTAAGGCACTTAAGGGAGTAAAATTAAGTAGAACTATGGGAATCTCTAGAGGATATTCAGAACAGGGCGGTAATTGGACCACATGACTCTCTGATGTAGCGTGAGAGCTGACATCTTCAGATTTTAACTTCTCTATTTTTAGTAAGTTAAACTTTATATTATGGTAAACAGACTAGAATTCCCAATCCTTAGTTAATTCTGCAAATTCATATTTTTATCCCTCTTTCAGATACAGTTGGTGTTCTACTTGGTTTCCTTTCCTTCTTGATAATTTAATGTTACAACACAATCTTAAACAGATGGTAACACTTCAGAGACAGGTGACTTCCCCAGAAAGGTTGGCAGTAACATACAATCTTTGTAGATGGAAACAATTATTTAAATCTATTATTGTCTTTAAAAAAAAACAGTGCATGATTTCTGTAGACTCTTTTGCATCAGTTTTATTCTCAAGTGTCTTCTCACCTAATATTTTAGGATTTTTATTTTCTTTCAGAAGGCAAAATTTCCCTTCCTTTCTCACAACATATTTTTTATTTCTTAGCAGATGCTGGACCATCCAGTACGTATCAACTTCCTCTTATGATGATCTCTGCACAGGCTCTCCCATAAAGAGAATTAAACAGATTGTGAGAGTTAAAGGTTGTTCAAGACAAACAACCAATGGAAATCAGCCCTGAAAGAAGTAGGACTTGAAATATTTCAATTTAACAAGAAGTTACAAATACAGATGTTAGAAATAGTTAGTCAGTAGATCTGTATCGCAGCTCTGAGATCAAGTCTGGAATGCAGTTTTCATATCATATCCTCTTTTTTCTCTCTCTATTTAAATTTTTTTTGAAAGACGACACATAATAGCAATGCATTTTTTACGAAAAATATTTTCTTTGTAGTTTTTTTCTTATTTAAAGGACTAGTTTAGCTTGGTGGAAGTAAATAAAAGCTCTACACTTAAACCTGCATTTTGATCGCAGTCTCTGTACCACAAATTAGTCTGATCATAGCTATGATCTATTATTGTACCACTGAAAGTTCATTAATTTAATGTGCAAAACATGGATTAAAATATGACAGAAAGGAACTACAAAGTAACAAATCATGTCAAACTGGACTAAATGTTAGTGTAAACAGCATAAAAATAAATCCTTTGATTAAGGATTAAAATTAAAACCTACTTTCTTACTTAGCTTTGGGGTTTATTTTAGCTCACTGTAATTTCTGTGCAGTGAACATTACTTTGGGGGCAAAATCCATTTCCTAACAAGTTTACATAATGTATATTTGCAATCAGAAAATGATAATACAGAATGACTTTTACTATTTAAGAAATGGAGTACTTCTATCCAGCTATCATTTCAGATGTAAAATTTTCTTGACCCCTGGCAAAATAACTCATTTATAGATTTCAGTAAGTGGAGGGTGAGTCTTGTGGTCATAGTTCAAGATGTAATTATAGAGTTCAAGGTCATATTCCAAGCTATGCCATACTATTCACAGGTGAAAATAAACAAGTCAAAAGGTAACATATTGAAGGATTAGTATTAATTACCATTATAGGCTGGAATTTTCTGGACCAGAACATGAAAAGTAGATATTGCATATTTTAAATAGGTCTCACAGTACCTGGGAATTACTTGATGCTACATTTTTATGAAAAAGGTAAATATGTCTGGGATATGTTAGTTTTAGTCTTTCCAGAAGAACTGGAGAAGTATAAATTGCATCGTGTAAAGTGTAAAGCACAGGTAGAAATTACTCTGCTTTGTTGCATCATCAATGTTCAAGAAAGATTAATTCACATGCAAAAAGTATGCAGAAAGGTTTTAGTGTCACTAGGAAGTGACATGAAAGTAACCTTCCCAGGAAGTTGAAGAGAGCTGAGATTGTTTACTTATTTGAAAATTAACATCTTTACGATTATGGTTCCTCAAAGGCATCAACCCTGATCAAGAGCTGAGATATCAGTGCTCTGGTTCACAGCTGGTATAAGAACCAACAGCAGCAAACTAGACAGAAAAGTTTGGACAGAAAGATGTTTCAGCCACTAGAGGAATTAGGATTTCTAATGCAGCAAAAGAGCTGGTTTAAAGGTGGAGTTTGATGGGGGGTTATGCTGCTGCTGCTGTTTTAGTGGCAGAGTGGATTTGATGACCCAGAAGTTCTGTTCCTGCCAATGCTCTAATTTCTCTATAAAATCACCTCAAATCCTGAAATCAGGCTAATGTTCTGCTGTTTCCTCTGAGTAAAACAGTCACCACCATTTGAGAAGTGTTCAGAACCTTCAGTGTTGACTACTAGGATCATATCCTACCTCATTAAATCAAAAAAACAGGTTTGCAATAACTCAGCAATAGACAAAACTGGTTACACTATTTATTAGACACTTTATTTAATTCAGACAGATTTTCTAATTCTGAATGATCTACCAATACTCAGATATTCACTAAACTCATTATGGTACTATAAGTATTTTTCTAAATTGCTAAATAGAAATTTAATAGGATTAGGGAAAATTTGTTTCATAATATGGAGTTTGTTTTGTCAGTACTTTATCACCTTGGGCAGATATAGATGAGATCTAACTTCTAGAATACTCATTATTCCACAAAACCCTCAATGTCACTACTAATAGTTGAAATTTTGCTCTCAAATTGGTTTGTAAGGATTTTGTCTAATATTAGAATGGCTAAAGTCAATAGGAAGACTCCAAAACTCTATAAGATTCAGAATAATACAAGGAAGAGTTTTTATTAATGCTATTTTTTTTTTAACCACAAGTAGAGAGGTATTACCATAAGTTCAATTACACTAACTGATATACTGAGGCAAGAAACAGTGATATGCAGTTTGGAGAGTGATTATTATTTGATGGAATTGTTCTACATTGTTTATGTTAAGTTTTCAGTTGAAGCTTGCAGATTTAATTTATGGAAAATGCCCAGAGTGTTTGACAGATGCTATAAAATCAAAATGAAATAATTAACTTGTAATGAGAATAATAGGTCTAAGGACAAAGACATGAAAAGTGATTCAAGGTGGGGGAGCAGGGAAAGCAGTGGGCTCCATCTAATTAGAGTTTTCAAAAGATGACTGAAGAGTGGACTTCTTGCAAAGGCTTTCTAAAAGCAAAGAAAAGGCATTACAGTGAGACAGAATATGGAGGTTCAAATATTTTGTTGGCTAAATGTCAAAAAAACATGACCACAGGTAAAGATTTACCTCTGCAACAAACTATTATAACCAAAAAAGGCTCACTTGATAGGTTCAGAAGAAGGCAGGAAGCATTTCTTGAACAAGTACAAGTTAAAATAAATAAATTACTTAACTGACTATGCTGAAACATGTAAAGCACAATGGTTTGTGAAATACAAGAGCTGAGATTCTAAAGTAATACTAGAAGGGAGCACTGTAATCCCTTTTTGTGTAAAACAGGTATTGTGGCAAACAGATAATTGACAGATTAAGGTGCTAATAAATTAGTCCATGACCTGCCCAATTTATGTGCATCTTGAAATGTAGGACTGCCCTTCTAACAGGATCTGGGCATTAAGTTGCATAACTCTGTAATGTTTCTCCCCCACCCCACATCACAAACAGACCCATGCCTGTTTGACAGCCACAGTCAACTCAAAAAGGAGGTGAACTGCTGATGCAGTCAGCATGGCAGATATTTTAGTTTTTTCACAATAACCTCAAGGCAGAGCTTGAAGACAATGTAGTGGAATTTGTTAAATAATATAAAATGACAGGGAGGCTACCATCACACAGCAATTGTACCCTAAGGTCCTTCAGAGGCACAAGGCAGAACCAAATGCCTCCCTGACTCCTGCGGGCACAATTATTTTGTAATAGCCACGCCCACACCCTGAAGCTGCTGTTTGCCTTATAAAATATATTTCATTGTCCTATGAAGAAAGAAATTGTCATTCTTTACTAATTAAAAACACAAAAGGTGGCAGTTAAGCTGGTAATTAATAGATTTAGTAGACCTAACATTTAAAAAGACTTGTCCAGCAAAGTCTATTGGCCCTTCTACCTGAGATGGCTCTGAGACATCAATGTCTGTTATGTCTTAGTAACAAATGAAATTAATCTTTATCTGGCCTTCTAAAGCTAGGCTGTGGCTTTCTGGGGTGCTTTATGCTTATTTTCAATAAAAGGCCCCTTTACACCTTAAAAAGAAATTTTTTTAAAAAAAATCTGTTTTAGAAAAACAGAATTTTATAGTGCAAGAGTAAAAAATAGAGTCATCATAAGCATAGAGACAAAACGCTCTCGCGTGCTTCCTCACTTTCATGAGTAGATTCTGTCCTCTGGAAACATTACTATTCCCTTACTGTTTTACAAAGTTCATTAAGGGGATGTTGATATGAGCAAGGACCAGCAAGCAAGTTGCAGGCAACTGCAAGCATTCTTAGGCAATCAGCAGCTTGTACCTCCACTGTGCAAGAAGGAGCCACTTCCTGTTCATCAGTGGTTTAGTAACTTCTGCTGTTTGCATGGCTCCCCTTGACCATTTGTCTGGTTATTCAATTTGTTTGTAAAAAGTATTCTGTGAGATGCTGTTTTCCTCCTGAGTCTGCTGTACAGTCAAAGTTTGGGCTTCTGGTGTCAAGCATTTACCCAGTAATAGGAAGTGAGGTTATAGCTCTGGGATTCTGATGCACAGGATAAAGTAGAAAATAGACTGAATCCAAGAAAAACTTCCCATAATCATCTAGAAACACATAACAGCAATGTGAATATACACATCAAGCAGTAAGAAGGGGAGTGGGAGAGAAGTTCTTTTTTTGCCACAAAGTAGAGGTCTTGTCTCAAAACAAGCATGTGAGATGCAATTCTTACTGTGGTGAAAGAAGACCTGACATAACAAGAATTGTCTAAACAGAGTTGCTTGAGGGTGCCCTTTTACTATTGCTAGCATATGGTGGCCCCCTATTTCATACAAAATAAATAAGCTCACAGATTTGATACAAACCTGTTGCCGTCAATAAATTCTTATTTTTGTAAGATTGAGTTGTCTGATTGCCCATTTGGGAAGATCCAGACACAGCCAGCTGAAGCTATTTGTTCAGGTAGCATGTACAAACACCACAGCCAAACAATGCCAGAGCACAGCAGGAGCTAACAGGACTACTTTCTAATGCTGTTCCTCAAAATACCCTTCATCAAATCATGATAAAGCTTTTCTGCTACTACAGCTCATTACAGACTATGCAACCTCTCTTTGTAGTCAGAGAGCTCCTTTAATTCATCAGATATAATCTTGCACATGAATACCGAGTTTTCCCCCTCCTCAGCCTTTCTTAAAGTTTCTTAGATAACTTACAGTCTCTAATGGAGCACTGCATACAGAGCAGCTTTCTCCCTTGATTTTTCAAAATCAAGTTTTTGAAAATTACACCAGACACCTTTTAGACCTACAGAAGAGCAACAACTTTATTTGATGGAAAGAGCACTCAATTTTATAACAAACTAGCTCAATGATTAATGACAAATCATTGTCACCAAAGGGAAACTTGTGACTTACTTCCCCAGCTTTTAAGAGGACAATTGCCTGGGACCCCTTTATGCCCAAATAGAAGCAAGACTTGAGAGAGAGGCTCTTTGCTTAATAGTGCCCATGTATAGAAGCTCAAAAGGAAAATATGAAAGCACTTTCCGCAAAGCTTGAAGCTAATAAAGGGAGAAAAAAAGCAAGAAAAGCAATATATTTTTCTTTTTAACTCTTGTTTTCCCTTGCTGTCCCTCACAAAACATCTAACCTCTAATAGGAGCCAAATTGACCCCTCTGAGCACCTCCCTTTTACAGAGTGCTGCACTTAATTCTTGACAGCTGGGTCAGCCCAGAGACTGGAAATCCTTGTACTTAGGGGATGCAGCTGTGGACTTCCCCCAGTCAGGGGGAGTGTTAACTCTTTCTAGGACCTGCTCCAGCAAAATCCATGCACAGTATCAGCTTGTAAAGGAAGACTGAGCTGTGCACATGATGAAATGCTGAAGTTCTCTCAGCAAATACCCTGTTAGGGAAATATTTCTTCAATCTATGTCATTGGAAATCTTCCTCAAAGAAACTGTCTCACATTTTTTCTCCTCCAAAGTTAATATTTTCTGAGAGATTTGGTTTATGCTGTTTTGCACTCAGATGATATTTAGCTGCAATCCAGCCATGCTGATTATTAAATTAGTCAAATATGTAATACTGAAGTCTCTGTACTACTCACATTTGGAGAAGAAACTATTTAAATCCATAAAACTCAGAGGAGTTAATGACAAAGTGATATTGAATCAAATTAGCAACCTAGGGGCTAAATTTGCCTAGATCCATTGCTCTATTAAACTTTCTAACTGTGTGGGGTTACATGTCAATTAGGCAGTCTAGCCTATTTAATGTTACGAAAAACAAAATCGGATTGTGAAGCAGCAGTTCAGCTGAGGTGTTTGAAGGAGAGCTGTCTCATTTACTCATCTGCTCATAGCACAAGTGCAGCAGGAGGAATGCCTTTACCTGCTCAAACCTTCCTGTGTGCCTAGGCTGGCTGCAAACACCCCAAGAGCGTTTTTCCTCCATGTGCAGCATACTGCATCCACTTCCCACAGTGCTGGTCCGGGGGAATCCCTCTCTGTGTCCATTCCCATGGGCTCTGCAGGCTATTAGGAGGCTGGATAACAAGCCAGAGGCACAAAGGTATGGTGGCCACAACCCACCACATTCATTAGCCAGGCTGCAGGAATCATACTGGGCCATGGCCCACTCCTCCCACTGGCACAGCTACAGAACCTACTCTCAGTTATGAGCAAGAAGCTGCAGATTGAGAAATTGCCATTTAATGCATCCTGACAAAACTCCTGTGCCCGTATGCATATATATTAAAATATATAAGTGTATGTCAACTCAGCACCTATTAATCAAATTACTGCTATTTTAACTCTCTATAGCCAACGACTGCAAGCTGCTCTGCCTGAGTATCACTTCAACACCATGTATGCAGTGCACAAAGTTCATGAAAGAGGCTTAACAGGCCATCAAATCCTTATTATATGGCCCTTTTCATAAAGGTATCAACTTCTGATAGGGTTTATTAGACATCTAATCAGTTTCATTCCATCTACAAGGCTATTCCAAGACCTCTCTCCTAGGTAGTAAAAGGCTCAGGAATTTTCCAACCTATTTTAATTCACAGCAAGCTTAATTTAGCTCCTTTGAATCCATGAAGTTTATTCTTATGAAGTAATTATGTAATAGAACCTTGTTACCCCCAATGGGAAAGAATGGACTTAACCCAAGCCTTTCTAAAAATGCGTTCAAATCTATATTTTTATCCATTTTGTTGACTGTTTGCTTTAAATAAAATACACACGTGAGAAGAGTTCCCACAGTTTTTAAGGTTGACACAACCCAGCCTCATGGGCTGCCAACTGTAGCTACTTGTCTGTGTCAAAGTCATCCGAAATTTGAAGTTACCAAGACATTCTTGCTAAAAATAATAACACGTATAGAGACCTTTCCTGGAAAATTTCACCTTTCACTGGCAATGGCAGCAGTGAGACACTGTTCAGGAAATGGCTAATTAATCAAATATTTGAGAAAGAAAAAGGTTAACTCTCAGCCGCTATGAAAATCTGTGTTATTTAGAAACATGCAGGGGTATTTCACTAACAGACAGCAGAAACTCTACTGTGCAATATCTGCATTAGAGAATCTGCCACTAGTTCATTAGTGGCTTTTTCTGTTGATTTATACTGGTAAATTAGTTTAGAGCAAATCAGAATAGCCAAACTGTCTTTTACTGTTCCAAAAAATATCAAAGGTTAGCCCTTCTCTAAAGGCCCTCCAGTTAGTCTGGGGGCAGGCTCATGAAAAGAAATGCTCTAGTCATTGTGCTACTCACCATGAGACAAAGCAGAGAGTATGAAGCTTTTATTCAGGTGTATATTACCCAATAGTCATCCATTTGCTTGATGATGGAGAAATGAGAGATGTGTGGAAAGCAATTCAACAGCTTACACTGGAAAATTGTTGTCTGGTATTGTGCATCTAACCTTAAGTTGCAGATTTATGCTTCAGGTGGATTGTGTTTTACCTCTGAATCTCCTTCTCTTGGGAGGGGGTAAAAATGGAATTGGATTTATATCCCCGTGTTTTGTGAACCAGACACTGCCTAATAATATAGGAGTCTAGGTACAGAATGACATTAAAGGCTGTGAGTATTTGATGTTAATCAATGGATGGCTGTCTCAGTGGGATTTTGCTCATTTCTGCCTTAAGAGAGGTAAATTGCTACATCTAGCTATGCTGGGCAGTATTGAAACAAGCAGTCAATACTTTTTTCCCCAGAATCAATATATTAAAGAGTAACTCAATGGAAGTGACCTGAGAAATGTGCTAGCAGGAAGAAAACAAGAAGCAGTCCACCTTGTGCACTATACCCCACGCTGGTTAACCATACAAAAACGTACACACACCTGTAAGAGGATATAGTATTTCACAGAGATGTCACCTGGCCCAGAACTGGCTATGTAAACTCCTCAACAGTAAGACTGAAGATTAAAAGCAGGGAAGACAAATATTTCCCCTTCCATTGACACCTGATACAGAAAAGCACTTAATCATTTGCTTAAGTCTACCCCGATTCAGCCAAGCTGTTAAGTTTAATTGCTAGAAAGTCGATAGCATGTAAGCACGTGTTTAACTGCATTGCTGAAAGGGGCAGTTTCCAGCTCAGGATGTGGAAGATGTGACATGAAACACTGTTTTCTGCATTGGCCTTTCCCCAATGCCAAATCCAGCTTTCATGGGTGGCAGCCAAGTCCCTTTCCATCATAAAACTGAGAATAGCAAAGATGTTACAAGTTGTACCCTCTGAGAAATGCTGAGCTCTGGGAATCTTCCTGATGTCTCTAAAGGATTACAATCTCTCCAGCAGAAAGCGAGGGAATGGGTCAAAGTTCCTAAGAGATATCAATAAGTACATTTCTGACCCAAGGTGGAAGAGTGCCTTGCTGAGTCCTCTTACTGCTGCTGATCCTCACCATTAATCCAATATTTGGGGAGCACTGGAAGGGACTCCATGCTGTTTTGATGGGAGAATAAATGACAGCCTTCCTAATATAGTCTGGTGCATCCCCGTGAAGCAGCTGAAGTACAAATGAATTCAACAGACTGAATAACCAAAGACAGGGATAATGTGCAGTGACATGATAACACTGAAAGCATGCAGGAAGGGTGTGTGTCTGTGTGCTTGTGCCTGTGTGTTTATGTGTAGGAGGAGAGTTGCACCTGTGCCCCAGTCCCAACATCTGCTTTATTAATGGGTAATATGTGCTCTTTACAAAAACAATTTTGTTATGTGATTTGCAAAACATGAGCCCCAGGAGTGTTTTCGTGGAAGAGCAGAGATACTCTGCTCAGAGTTCCCGATCAAAAAGTAAACATGAATGACAAAAAGAATAACTATTGTATTTCAAAAGTAATATTTTCTTCTTATACAAGCTTAACAGTATTCCACTCATTTTTCATGGTCTCAGAAGAGGCAATTAAATTTGCTGTGTCATAGGACCTACAAATTAGGAAGGAAATGGACAGTTGTCATGATGTGCTTTTAAAATCACATCCAATATCTGCTGGTAAAATCTCTCTTCATATAAATGGAGAGGCAAGACCAAAGTGTACTGTGAGAGGCAGTATCCTGGAAATGAAGAGCACCTCAGTCCTTCTGTCAGCCTGGATTGTCATGATATGTGTCAGAGATCTTTACTGTCAACTAGAATTTGGGGTCAGATTCGCACCTAAATTGATTTTGTCTTTTTTTTTCTAATATAATAGACAAAATAATGGCTTGCTGGAATATTTTTCCCCCTTTAAGCTTATCAATTATGAAACGTGTGGTTGCAAGCAGCAAATGCATTTGAGTTATTGCTGTTTCTCTGAAAGTGGTGAATCTCTATTGAGGAGTATATGCAAGCAACCCTTCACCTGAATCAACAATCCAAAAATAAGCCCAGGACTCCCAGGAACAGAAATATGTCTCCTCAAAACCTTCAAGGACTGTTTTGGGTGCTAATACTTTCAGGCATTATGTCCTGGGAGAAAAGCAGTCTCTGGGCATAAGCCATTACATTTCTGACAAGAAGCAGCAACAAAAAGAGCCTCAAAAGTTGCCTGTGGCAGCTGAAAAGAGATGAGTGTTATTGGATGTGACAGAAAGTGATGGGGAGCTGGTTGCTAACCAGGTGTACATAGGCTGGAAATGGAAGATTAAAAACGCTGAAAGCCTTAAGTGGTGAATCAAAGGAATAACTAATTTTTTTCAACATTTTCTTGAATACAGGGGACACAGTTTTTCCACTGCAACAAAAGTAAATCCAAATTTATTTTTATCTCTGGTTCCAGATCATTAATAGTATTGACAGTCTAGTTTGATGGTACTACTATAAAAAATCTAGCTTAGCTGTTCTTTATGTTCTTTTTGTAGCAGCTGCTTGTCAGTCATCTGGGATACAGGTTGAAAGTAACCAGAGTAAATCATGCCCTAGCTGAAATTAGCAACCTATCAGTTTAAGAGAAATTTTTTAAAAGGTCATCTTTATATGCATTGTTTTTTCCCTGATGTTTGTTCAATGTGTCTTATGCAGCTTTTTCAATTCAGCGTCACTATCTAATGAATTAGCTCAACTTTAGAACCATATTTAGATAATTTAAAAAGTGAAGTTTTCTTTTCATATCCAAGCATGAATAAAACTACTTCATTCAGAGAAGGAGTTTTAATACCTTGTAATGAACAAAGTTTGGTTTTCTTTACCTTGAGGAGAAACTCTAAGTAATAAATAAATTTTAAAGCTGCATCAATAAATCTAGCCACTACTCTGCATCAATAAATCCAGCCAAAAGCTGTGGTGACATCAGGTTTATGGTGATTTGTGAATATTTTGGGTAAAATTATGGAATATGAGTGTGTAAGAGGACATACAGCCCAGCTTTGTACCAATTTGACACAGCTCTCTCAACTGACAGTTGCCTTGATAAACAAAGCTACATTGGTTCAGTTTCATTCCCACAGTAGAAAAATGGAAACCCAGTATTTAACACAAACTGACATTTCCACTGCTGATGTCTTGTAGCTGTTAACTAGATCACATTTGATCATTATTCCAGTGTCTAGAAATGTGGCCAGTAATACTTCTTTCATACTTCTAGAGACCTCTACAAGAATCAATTTTTAAAAAATATCCATAGCTAACTGAGAAATAAGTCTTTTTCATATGCCTCAGGGCATATAATTGATAATACTTACCCCAAATGGCTCTTATTGCAGAAAAATGTAACCAGCTGCACAGCAATGAAAAATCATGATAGGACTTTCTTTTACATACCAGTGCAGCCAGAAACATAACCTGGAAGGTCCCATTGGCCATTAAAAACTGTTCTGATTGTAGTGAGGTCATGTTAGGTCAGCATAGATGCATATATTACTGACATTTGTATTGTAAGTAGACATTAACTTGAAATCAGATGGATATAACCCACTGGAGATTAAAAATGAGTCAGTGCTTTGTACAGCAGGGAGCTGGTACACAGAGCTGCAGCTCCCATCCAAGAGGTACCAATAGCGAAAGTCAGAAACCAAAAAATAATAGAAGCAACACCAACCTGGAGACACAAAAAGTCTACCATCCTGCTTCTGGAAAGGCATTGGAAAAGACAAGTAAAACAACCCACTAAACTTAATGGCATTTTCCTTCTTTGACTGCACATCTCACAATTGCTATCAGTAATTTCCCCAATTTCAAAAAGGTGTCCTGCCACCACTGCGAAGGCTTCGACTAATTTGAGTGCATATATACTCAGTTGAGAAAATTTTCATAGAAAATGATTATATAGTCATAATATCATTAAAAGAGATTAAGTGATGGTTAATAGAGTTAAATTAATCATAGTTAATTGATTAAAGTATATGAACAATTTTTTGCAGCGTGGCACCTTCATTTGAAAACCAACTTGGTCTAGGTATATAGGAGTAGGGAATGGGGAAATTAAAGCAGAGAAATGTATTGAAGAAGATGGTAAAGCCTGAGAAGTAAATGCTACTAAAATTTGTGAGATTAATGTTTCAAAAACAAAGTACTGTGGGGATCCACATGGATGTTCTCAGCCCACAGGTGAAAATGATTTAATTTTGAGAGTAGCAAGGATAAACACAGGATATTCCTCAAGCTATGTCTCACATTTTGCAGTGTACCTATTATCAAACTGAATGTATCTACTCCTCAAGCATTTAATGTTAACTGGAAACTTTCCAAAAACCAAATACAATATGAGTATCGTAATATAATGATTTTAGCATTTTATAGTGCCCCAACTGGTTTCATTTTCTTGAAAAAGGAAACACAGATTTAATATCCTAATTCAGCCAAAAATAAAAGCAACCATTTAAATAATTCAAGTTCACATCACTCAATTAAATTCAGAATTTAGAAACTAGCAGACCATTTTTATAGTTTTACGAAGCCATCAGAAACACTTGCTGTAGGCTTGCAATTTTTGGGTTAAGATGATTGGTTTTTTACTTTAACTAAGAAAACTATTTTAGTGTTATGGACAAAAAAAAAAGTAAAAAATTCCAAAGTTTTAAAACTACAGCTTCTGAAATGAAAAAGTCGAGAAACTGGCTTAGAAATATTAACAGCACACCAGTTGTGTAAAATCCACAGAAGGTTTAATTTTTTCATATCTCCAAGAGATGTATCATTTTCACTCAGGCCAGTGACCCTTCCCACATTTCAATTATAGTGTTTATCTATCCCAGTTTCCCAGTTTCCCCTTTTTGAGTAGAAAACATGTCCACAGAAAACAGTAGTGGAAAAGGAGCTATACTTATGTAATACCTGACAATTACATCTAAATTACAAGGCACCAATGTGCTTCATTGATTCAAAGCCTTCTGCACGAGCAGGAAGTTTGTGTTGTGTGTACAGAATAGTGCAAGTTACTTACACCAGTGGTTTGGTCCAGAGCAGCAGTACAGTTTTCAAGTCAATACCATGTCATTCCTGTTCTCAAAGTATTTTGGTGTTCATAAATTAAAATCCAGTTAGAGAAAGCTACTCTGAAAGATCTGTCACAGGTGCACATCAAATGTGCACCACCACCTGTGGGAATATGTGGGTTTGAACCATTTCATCCTTCCTAGTTTCAGACTTCATGGGGAACTGGGGTGTTCACTCCAGGGCACCAGGCTAAACTTTAAGTCTAGAGGAAAACACCACAGTGAGTTAGGGTAGACATAAAGGTTTTAGTACCAACTGTTTACATCTACTGCCAAACTCCTATTGTGCCTAATTACCTGCTAACATAGTTACAGCCTAAAACTATGTTGCTTTAATTTAGGGCCATTACTTCTCATCCTAGATAGTAAAACAAATTACTCTCAGAGGAACAAATTCCCTTTCTCTTTTAAAACAACATTTACATACCAGAACACCTTCTTCACTCAGTCTTCTACAGACATCACAGCCCAATCCTTCACTCTTTCAAGACTTTTCTCCTGGTTTTCATCTGGAGCTGCTCTAAGTACTCCACCTGTTCCCAGAGGTGTGGCGCCAGCCTTTATTGGCACAGTGTGAAATGAAAGGCTTATTTCATGTATTTTACAGAAGATGCTTCTCTTATACTTTCCAATACAAGATCTGCATTTTTCCAGTAAAGGAAATGGACATAATGCTGAATCTTACTCAGTTAAGCCCTGTTAGAAGACATCCTTTTGTACAAAATTGCCCCACAAGAAGTTGTTCTCTGGGGCATGTCTGTGAAGCTGACTATTGCTGTCTAAGCACACAGCCTCGGTCAGTGTGGCCTACATAATTTGCCAGCAGAATTCTGTGAAATCTGCATTTTCTATTTTATGAGAAATTTTACTTGGAGTTCCTACAATCATTTATTAGTGCTTCATTTCATAGGAAATGTTGTCATATATAGACTTTAGAAATAGAAGACAAGTACTTGTGTTGAAAAACTAGATAAATTTCATTCTTGCTTTTACTTGATAAAATTATGTGTCTTAGTCTAAAAATAAATGATTTGAACACTCATTTCAAACATTCATTTCAAAGTGAAATATGCTTTTTAAAGATCCTAAATGAAATACTTTTAGTAGTATGTTTACCAACTTTTAAAGAAATACCATCAAAATTGGTGGGCTTCAGCAAAATATTTAAATGAGTTAACATTTTCATATACAGAAATGTACTACCTCAGAAAATTTTTGACCAGCTACTCTCTGTGTGATATCATGGATAATTTCATTCTGGATATTGATTTGAGAAAATATTACGCATTAAGAAAAAGCTCAAAGTTTGGTAACCAAGAGGGACAGGCTCTGTAAAATGTGGAGAATAATATTTCAAAGGGAGATAAGTCTGCATTTCACATCAACAAATTAGAGAGTTTAGCAACAGTACAAGCTGGCCAGTTGTTAAATAATGTGATAATAGGCTACAAATTATCAGTGTTTGAAAACCAGAAAAATGTCACTGAAACAGTTCTTCACTGCAGACTGTTTTGAATACACATTTTTTTGGACAAAGTTAAAAAGTCTCAGACACAAATATCTCAAGGTGTTATTAAATAATGTGAATAAAATTATAATAAAAATGCATGGAATTGATGAAAAATTTAACTTCCCCCCCCAAGCCCTTGCTCTGCATTGAATTTTCTTAAAGCACACTGAAGATAAATAATTTCATTCTGATTATTTATAGTTTAAAAATCTCAAAAAATGCTGTAACAGGGCCTGGAGGTTACTCCAAGACCTGCAAGTGCTCACCATAGGCGGCAGAAAAGTGGTAGCAACTAAATGATCTCTGTATGCTATTCTACTCCAAGAGCAGTGAGTTCCAAGGTAAGAATTTCTGTCTTGGTGTTGAGGTAATTCTGATCTGGGGTTTTAAGATAAACTCATGTTAATCATTCTTTAGGGTTCTGTGTAGTAATAGGGTATCAAAAAAGAAAAAAGTAAGCAGAATTCATTCATCTCATGCTCAAAGCATGACACAAACATCACTGATTTGAAAACTTTAAACAACTACATAAGCAACCTTCTATTTCATTGAATTAAACAGGATGACCTCCATTTTTTTGTGATAACTACTCTGATAATTTAACCTACTCCTTTTGATAATAATGATTAGAATGATATATGTTAATTAATATGTACATGCAATTGGCAGAGAGCTAGTTAGCATCATCCTTAGTTGCTGGGCATTGCACTTGAGCAGATGGTGATTGTGCAAATGCTCTGAAGCTGAAGCAGTAACTCAGAACACACAGCATAGAATGAAATATAACTGAATTACTTGCCACGTATTTCTCTTTCCACTCTCAGTGACTGAAAACCTAGAATCACCTTCTCCGCTTTTAAACTCTCCATCCACTTTCCTTTCCATCTGTCTTTCTCAGACACCAAACTGAGCCCCAGATCATGGATTTCACCTGAGATTTGCCTGCCCTAACCTGTGCACTGCTTGCTGGCCATGTACCTTTTCTGTATATTGTTATCAACTTGTTTTACAAGCGAGAGCTGTGTCTCTCTGCTTCTCCCAATGCAGTGCCTAGCACCATCAGGTCCCACTCTCTACCAGCAATTGTAAAAACCTTTTAACCAAGTTGGAGCTCCAGTGCAATTTTTGGAAGGCAAAGCTGATGCTGTGTGTTAAGCAATAAAACACAGCAAAGTGCTACCCCTTTGGTATTAGCTTTTTTCTGTGCTTTAGTTAGTTTACTATGTATGCACTATGATAATATTGCTTTGACAGAATGAAGACTCTAAAAGCAGATGTAGAAAATTCCCTCAAAATCCACCTTCTACAGTGAGCCCTTATCCTGCAGCCCCTGCATAGCATCAAAAAGGCAAAGGGGTTTTAGAGAAGCCCTGCTTCCAGAGCCCAAATATGGGCAAAACTGGGCACTCAAGCAGTTTCAACCTGTGGGGTCTACCTTATCTCAGGGAATCTGATGGAGATACACAAAGAAAATATGCATTTCATCAAGCTTCAGTCATCAGCACAAAGGTCATCCCTCCACTGGGAAATTCCTACAAACTAGAAGTTAGCAGAAAACTTTGAAATATTGGCGCTTGTTTCCATATCTGGTCAGGGATAACAGAAAATAAATTCACATACAGAAATCACAAGACCCCATCTATGCCAAGATATAGGTGTTTTAAAGTCCTGTCTATTCTCCTCCCACTCTATTAGCTGTATTACTCGAGGATATAAATAAAATATCTGGATTGTGCTAGTGTGTTCTAGTGAATTAAAAAAATCCATCTACAAAAATAGGTGATTAAAAATATCTGCTTAGAAATATCCATTTGAAATGCGATTATATATTTGTATTTTTTCACTGACAGTTGAATGTGGCAGTTTATGGAACACATATTATTTTCCTCTTCCAGATTCCTCCCACTAAGTAGAGGAGGTCGTCCACCTTTATTGGTAGCATTTGATCTACAGCAATTCACTGTCCTTCAGCAGCATGAAAAGCCTCTAATCAGCAGGTAGTGTGGACCCCAGCTGGAGAATGCTGTATACAGTAGTGAACATGGTACCTGTTCAGAATGAAAATGTACTGCTCTATTTGCTTAAAGCTATAGGCAGCAAAGCACCACTCCTTGCATGTTAGTCAGTTTGGATTTGATCTTCGGAAAACCAGGGTTCTGAGAATTTGCAGCTCTTGGAAGGTGGCAGTGTTTACAAGAAGATGATTAAAATGACCAAAGATTTCAATGCAACTAGCCTGTCCCCCCACCCCCATACTATTCTTTGGAATAATTCATGAAAATAAAAGATAAACACCTCTATATAACACCCTGTTTGTCTGACAAAGAAAAGAGCAGAAGATGTAAAGCATATAAGCGCTTTTTTTATGTATAGTTTTAGCATAACAGTTGTTGGCAGACTCCCACAATCTCTTCCCAGGCAGAAATTAGTCACCAGGAAATACACAGCCATGTTGTTTACCAGTAAGGACAGGACCCAAGACATACCCTCTATAAATGTAGTATATGACAATACTGTTGCCTGAAGACGTCGTCATAAATGCAGTTAGCAGATCTATCAGATGTGATACTTGACACAGTAATTCCTCAAGGCATTGTACAGAAGAATTAATCAACTGCATGCAGAAAGAAAGATACAGACAGCAACTATAAAAAGAAGGCACACACATGCAATTCTTACACTTTGTGGCTTTTAGCAACTCAAATGAATGTAGCCCGATAATAAAAGTTTCCTCAATAAATGCACCCAGGAAAGCAGTGAAGGTAAGTGAAGCTGTGCAGGAGACACAGCAGCAGCCAGCAGAGAACAGCCAGTGGTCAGAAATGAGGATTTGCATTTATTTAGCTGATAAAACAACAAAAAAGCTAAACCAAAAACCAGTCCTAAACGGACCAGCTGTGATTCGACTGCAGCCATGCAGGTGAGGAAGCAAGGAAGAAAGGGCAAGACCCAGTCAATAACTTTCATTCAGATGTGAGGTAGTGCTGTGGGGAACTGGGGCAGGCCACAGCCTTCTGGCCCCAGTCAAGTGGAAGCTGGTGAGGAAGTGATGAAACACAAAGGATCCATACCATGTACTGGGTCTACTCCACATAAATACTAAAATCTGCCTGTGAAAGTAGAGCAAAAATTCTGCTATGTTCTACTAAGACATCTTGGCCAAGGATAGATAAACCAGAGTAATTTTCCACGTGGAGAGAAAATATCTATACAAAATGTTTCTTTTTCTGCAAAGAAGAGAAAGAAACAGATGTGACAGGGCAACCTGTGCGGTTCAACACCTTCCTTATCCAAGTCAGCTCTACCTTGACCCTTTTCTTGAATGGTGCTCCAGAATCACTCAGAACAGATCTTTGGGCTGCATCTCTGGCTCATAAGCTCATCTGTGTTCCTAACTGTAAAGCTTTTTCCCTCAGGAAATTTTCAGTATATCAGTATTTTTTAAAAAAGCTGCCTTCTAGAGCATTATTTATTGATTTATTCCAAGTATGTACAGAAAAATAATGAAACAACATGCAGGACTATAAATATTTTTCCTTTACCAAATGCTTGATCTTTCAAGCATTATTAACCTCTTTCCATTACAGCTACTCCCATCTTTGGCTAGGAGAAACATCTGTGTATGGTGAGAGACCACAAAACCCTGTTAGCATTCACAGATAATTCCAGTGCCGCTCTGGGAAAACACTCAGCCCCCTTTCTCCCTTTTCATCACCAGGACAGGGCTGGGAACTGTAAAATTTTTCTAGAATGCTGGAACCAGGCTAGCAGTACTCCACCCAAATAATAGCTTTTCCATCATTTCCCTTGAAACAGCAGGTATTTTCTAGATTATCCCTGCTACTACTGTAAGGGAGGTTTTCCCAATAGTCTGTTGCTTTTAACTCTTTAGAGGGGGAAAATGTTAGAAAGGTAAACTGAGGTACATGAGAGAGAGAGAATAGTTATTTTGTTCTTTAGTCTCTCATGCTCACATTTTCCATTATGTCCATGAATCACTCAGAGGAACCTGTCATGGAGTGTACAAGTCAGGATACTAATGAAAATGTCTTTGACTTAAAAGCAAAAGCAACATAGACAGATGCCTAGCAGGGAAGTTCTTGCTCTCTTTTTATTTTATTTTTTCTTCTTTTTTAATAATGATCCATAAATTCGTGTTTGTCTTTAGAATACAGCTAAATCCTAGGAAAGAATGACACACCACATATTTTAAATAACTACTGTAATAATCAATTTCATGGGTTCTCCAAGGTTGAGAGCAAATTAACCAATCAACCTCCACTTTAATCAACTCTTAGGTGATTAGGGCAAGTGATTTGCAAGGCAGCATGAACAACACATATCAGCTTGCTGAGTGTTTGCTGACTCGAGAAGCCTTCTGTGTTTGCATAATAGATCTAATAAAGATTGAGAACTACAGCTGTGGAAGGCTGCCCGATATGAAATATTCTGTGAGGGATGTTATGATGATAATCTTTCTACTGCTGCCATACAAATAAGTCAAGTTGTATATATGTTTTGTTTGCACATATGCTCAATTACTGGCTTCTACCTCACAGTGCAGCTTTTCAAAACAGTAATAAAAAACACAGGCTGCCTCTATTTAAATACTTAATATGACTAATCAAGAAATTCTGTTCAATGTCATTTTGCTTCTTCCTCAGATAAAGCTCTCCTAACCATCTTAAATGTCCTCCTGAGGAAAAAAAAAAAAAAA
>VYXD01004002.1:502596-634848 GCA_013397195.1 Hylia prasina
AGTGTCAGGATCCAGTCCTTACTTGGTGACATAGAGAGATGAGAGAGATGAAAGATAGTTGGTGATTCTGTAACCAGTAAGTAGTTTTACTATGTGCAGCATATTTTGCTGAGAATTTAAGTGCCAGTGTATGCCACATTCTCTCCAAATGCAAGATGGCATGTGGGGGAGGACTGTGTCTTTGAATCCTTACAATATAAAGGCATGAAATCTAGGATGCAGTCTAAGTTATCCAGAAGCCTACTATGCTGAACACCTGCAGACTCAGGTGTTTCCCCAAGAAAGATGCAGTTGTTCAGGGTTCCTGAGGATTTATCCAAATAAGATTAATATTACTAACAACAACAATTTTCTGGGCACTATCTCTGGTGAGAACATGTGCAGATAAATAATTCTACAACTGAATCTAGATATTTAAAATACCTTGATACTATCTGTATCCATGCAGTGCCTCAGGTACATATACTCAGTCCCTCCTGCCTGCAGGGACAGTTATGTGCTGCAGTGTGAAAAACACAACTGGCCCTTTTGCTAAAGAGATTTTTTCTCTCCTGGCTTATTACACCTCCTGCTCCACTGAGTCTGAGCAGGATTTTCTGGCCACTTCTTCCCTTAGATATATTCTCACAGTCATAATCTTGTATAAATCAACAACTAAGTGCTGGACAGTCAGATCTCTGGTCCACTTGAGGATATGGGAATCTCAGCTACTTTCTCAGGCTCCTGTCACTCTGGGACTTGGTGAGAAAAACAGCCTGACAATGTGAGATCATCATGGGGCAGTATTTGTCTGAATTTTCAGACAGTCTCAGGAGAGGCAATCACTGTAGCTTCTGAAGCTAGAAAAGAAAATTTCAGGCCCCAAACCTGACTAAATCCTTAACAAGAAATTGCATTAGGCACTCTGAGGCAGATTTAATAGACACTCCATCCCACAGCTGACACAAGAGACCTTCTGGAAGGTACTACTGCTTAATGTCCAGCCAAACTTTGCATGTATTGTGGCACATGCAAAACAGACTTTAGTATCTTGTCAGTAGCTAGCAGCCTCTATGGCAGATATAAAATACAGCTCAGATCAGCACCCCCAGAAATCGACAAAGGCTCCAAATGTTAGAAAATTAACGAAGGGCTGATATACAATTTTTTGGCCAAGGAACAGTTTTTACTCTGTATCCAAGTACCCAAAACATGTTTTAAAAATAAATCGAGGTTCAGAAGGGTATAACACTTTAAGAATCAAAACTGAAGTTAGGCTGTGCAATGTTACAAGGACAGTAATGTTTTTTCCTCGAGAACTTAAAATAAAAGGAATGCTTTTTCCTCAGGATTTTTTTTTAATTAAAAAAATTGAAATGCAAGCAACTCTGTAAAACTATCAACTGAAAAACATCTGCCTTTTCACACAAGAAACCAAAGAAAGACATTCCTTAAAAAGTCACTTCTTTTTAAACATTTATATATTTGCAGATTTACATGTATTTATGTTCAGAAGGACTTGTTCTCTGCCTTAATCAGATCAACATGCTTGTAAATGTGTATATTTTTCATAAACTTGGGTGGGCTACTAATCTGTGTAGCCCTAATAAAAGGGACTGTGTGGCAATTAGCTCTAACCCACCCCTATATATAAGCACTATTACATACTGGCAGCAAATTATTGGGACAAGCCATTAGAGTTATAATAACGAGATCTGGAATATATTGAATGTCTGGTTACATAAACACACAATCCAGCATACCCTAGGAAATTAAAGGAAATATTATCCAAAGAAAAATAATCACTATTTCTATTATAATACCTTCACTTTTTCAAATGCTTTCTCATTTTGCCATATAAGACATTTTAAATAAAGCTGCGAAATGAGAAATACTAAGTGGCAAACCTTTCAGTAAACTTTATTCTGAGGAACTTGAAAAACAACCCACTTGCAATATTTCTCTGTTTGAATTTGGTGGGCAAGACCTAAATTTCAACTTGTGTTTTGAAAGAGATAAAAGAGACAGGTACCAGAGCAAGCCCCAAAGGAGCTGGTGCAATGAAATAGCATCGATTCATTTAAGTCTTCAGACTGCTCATGTGAACAGACTGTTGTATTTTCATACTATCTTCAGAGTGGTCTACTACTGTCATGAGAACCAAACCAGACCTACTTCCCATCTCTCCTGCAAATCCTTGCACACAGAGAGTCCATGGTGGGAGGATCTGGGGCCAGGCCACTGCTTTGGCTCTTGGCAACAGCACCACTGGCTTCCAGCCCCAGCTGCCCTGTCAAGGAGCAAGCCCACAGTCAGCCTGCACTGTGGTGGTCCCCAGCAGTGCTAAATCAAGAGTGGACTGAGATGGCTTTAGGCTGTAGGAAGAATATCAAAGGAATAGTGCTCAAGGCACTTGGGAGTGACCCAGAGGAAGAGCCTACATAACAGCATGAGAAATTACTCATCTGCAGAGTAATCCCCCACAGGGCCCTCAGGGTTAATCAATTTATACTTTATGTAAATCACAGATGAACCTGTCGCCTGTTTGCTGGCACCATGGTCTTTAGCAGTCTGTCTGCTACTGGATTATTTTAACATTCCTGTGAGTCTTTTGACCCCATAAAGTCACTGCAGTGTTGCTCAGTTTCAAACCACACCTGAGCTCAGGAGCACTGCAGAGGCATGAAAGAATGTACCTTTCACCATTCATGTACCACTAACTTTCCAGCCTGTAGTTGCCTTGCATACAAAGAACTGCTCATTTGTTATAGCTACACTAACAGTGACCTATATGAAAGGATGAGATTTGATACAAACAACCTGTGCAGGTACAGAGAAGCCAGTATCTTTTAAAATACATCTCTAAACCAAAAAACTAATGCCATAGTTTTGTTACTAGTTTACTGTATTTTGAATTAAAGAAATGTATCAACTTGTATCAAGCCATTTGCTTTATTTCTACTTATAACCTATATTTCCTAGTTATTTGACCTTTCATTATTTTGAACTATACTGAAAATAGGAAATACTGGTCTCAATGAAGTGTCTGGATAAAAGAGTTGAACTCTGTAGCTAGACAGGGAAAGCATGATAACTTGCTCTGCATACAAACTTGTCCCTGACTCCCAGTTATCTTCAGAAGCTCCACTAATAAGGTGAGGCCACAAGCCATGGCTCAACACCTAATTGAAAGTTTGGCCTTTGATCCCAGTAGAGGAACTTTATTCCTTAATTGAGCATGGCCAGGTCTTGGCTTCTGTCCTGGTCTGGTGTAATTCACCAGAGAAGTTTGCTGTTTGTTCTTGGTACCTGCTCACATATGTAAAGGTAAGCATGTGCCTAGTCCCTGAAAGCCTTGAAACCTACTTGCCACAAGAGAGCAACTTCTCTAAGGACGGATCCTTATAAAGTAATTGCATCTTTTTAATGTAAAATGCTTTTAATTGCAAATGTTGGGGGGTTTTTTTAACATTATCATACGTAAAGGAAACTAGCCAGAAGTCTTTTTTCTGGGACTTAAGGAATAAAGGTCAAACATTTCCTTTAATTCTGGTCTTTGACACACAGACTTTGAAACATGGCCAAGAAACTACACATCTGGCACCTTTGTTCTTACTGTATTAATCTGTTCCCATCCAGTATGAGGCCTGAGTTAATGAATCACTGGTGCTGGATATGATCCTCAGGGAAGTTTTGAATTTACTGTGCTGTGTTTTATATTGATGGCATGGTGCTGCAGAACTAAAACAGACACCTGCCCTGCTCAAAGGCATGTCTTTCACATGATTCAGCTAATAAAGTTATATGAATAGGAATTTATTACTGAATTTTATGAACACTAAAGTCACCGTTTATATAGTCCAAGGCTAGTCTGATCCTTCAGACACTACAGTATATTGTGTTGCAGTGTTCAGCCAAATAAACTGAACTGCCTGTGAATTAGCCTGGGTACCAGAGAGAATATTAGCATATTAGCAGAATTTTAGCATACTGGCCCAGTAATATATAATACCCTAATCTACCTTGTTCTAAGCTAGTATCATGGCTAAAATTATTTTAATGGAAAGTTACTCTAATAAAATTACTACCATTTTTATTTGCTCAGCTGCACTCAGCATTCAGCGATTGTTCTGATGAGGCACCAAGACCAGAGACACCCTTCCAAAAGTCTGCTATTTTTCACCTAGACTAGGCAGTTTTCTCTGAACTACCCAGAAGAAGGGATTAAATGGGTTGGTTGATCTGCTTCCTCTCTTGGGAGCAGCTTTGCACAGGCCTGAGGGAGAGCACCGAGCTCAGGAATGCTGATGAGATTCTACATTTATCTTCCTGATGAAGAGGTTGTTTCTCTAGTCACTTCCTTTCACACAGTTTCTGCTTTTTCAGTCCTCTTGTACTACTTGCACTCAGCCAAGGTACTCTCACAGACTGTGATCTCATTTCTGTTCTC
Organism: Hylia prasina; assembly: GCA_013397195.1. Taxonomy (NCBI): domain Eukaryota; kingdom Metazoa; phylum Chordata; class Aves; order Passeriformes; family Sylviidae; genus Hylia; species Hylia prasina. Next base: position 507,026 of record VYXD01004002.1, read on the forward strand.
CACATGGGGCCTGGGCTCCGGGGCATTCTGTGCTCTGCCAGGTGCAGTCAGGGGCTTTTCCCTGTCTGAACGAGCACGGCTGGCTGTGTGAAGTATGGGAGTGTGCCCTCTTTCCCCCTTTGCAGCTGCTAACTGGACAGAGGGATAACCCTGCTGCCTGGATTCAAACAGCAAGTGGGTCTAAAGGAAAGTCTAACTGTTATCCTCATGGGGAACAGGAAGGGTTTAATCATGGAACTGAGCCTTGACTCCCTATTCTCATGGACAACCCCTTTTGTGTCTTTTGCAACAGAATAAGAGAGGTACTCAGGGCAAGCAGATTTCTATATAATAATACCAATTCAAATACATTTTATTAGAATTCCCCGACATATTTTGTCAATGGCTTTATGAGGCCAAAGCTGAAAGATGCTACAATTTTAGAGGGAAAGCAAAAGAGTCAGGAAGAGATGTAAACTGGCTTAGCATAAGAGGAAAAAATATACAGAACTTAAAAACTGCTGCTTTTGCAGCTCCAAATCAGTGTCCATTAGAATTATTGCTTCCTGCATCAGTCCTTCCTTGCTGAAGACTTTCAAGGCACTTACCCATTCTTGCCACTCTTCAAGATCTTCCAAATCATTATTGTAGTCACTAAATTAGGGGAGACAATTAGCAACTTATTGTCACTAATCTATGTTTGTCTTAACAACTCAATATCATTTCTAGTCTTTATTACAGTCTATAAATGAAGAATTATTGAGAAGTGTTGAAATAGTCTCACTGCAATTAACTAAAAAATTAAAATATCTTCAATGCAAGAACTATAGGCTGGTGCTGTACGAATATAGTTATGAACCAAGTCAGGCTATTCAGGCTTACCAGCCTCCAGTACTAGACAAGACTGAAATCACCAACATTTCAGCCCCAGAGAAAAAGGGCCAAGAGAGGATCTGACAAGAGTTGGAAGCTGAATTTTAATAAACCCCTATTTAGAAAAAAATAGACACAATTTTAAAATCTTGATTACTACTTCTACTATTATATTTATTACAAGAAAACAATTTACATATTCTTATATTTACTGAATATTTTCCCAAGCTTTGGTTTTTTTGGGTTTTTTGGGGGTTTTTTTTGTTCTGTACACATGCATGACTGGCATTTTATCACACAACAACAGTAACAAAAACGTGCCAATAAACAATATAATTTTATCACACTAATTAAAATATTTATTCTAAATGATTTTTTTCAAAGTCTAACCTTCCTTCCTTCTCTCATTCCCCTTTGCTTTTTTATCAGCATAACAGGGTATGTAAGTCAGAATATTGACGTGAGTCAGGCCTTCACTACAGAGGTAAATTTTATGTCTCTTACTCCGTTTGAACTCGTGTCCTGTCTAGTAAAGGAAACTATAGCTACACAGAAACTCAAAGTTTTAGTTGGCTAATGCCCCTGATGACTTCAGCAATTAGACTCCATGCTAGTAGGATGATCTGATGTTACTAAACTTAAGCAGGAAGGGACATTTTTCAGAGGGAAGCATAAAGCAATCAAGGCAACCAGGCTCAGTTAAAAGCCACCAAAGATTCCCAACTGCTTTACAATACTAGGACAACTGTTCAGAAGAGTCCTTTTCATTTCTAAAACACATGATACTCAGTTCTATTTGTATTAGTATTCTCTCTAAAGGCAAATAGTCCTTTTTCTTTTCCAGTCTTTCCTTCTAGGAGAAAGAACATTATATTAGGCTGAATAAATCAAGATGTTTTATCCTTCTCTTGTGGAACAGTATATTAATGTCCCTGTTCATTGCAGTAAACTTTTTCTGTTACACCTTGGAATCGTTTCTTTCCTAAAAGACTAATGTGCTCATCATTGCAAAAGAAATCTTCAACACTATCAGTGTTGCTTATATGAATTATTTTTCCAGGCACATCCTCAGACCACACCTTTTCCACAGCTGTGTTCACTCTTGATTCATTGTGATTCTGTTGTGATCAACTGAAAGGCCCAGAATTTTTCCTTCCCCATTGTTTCAATTTGTACTGCTTCTAGATTATAATACAAATTGCTGCTTCACAATTTGAACAATTAATCCCACCTCTACAGACCACAATCCAGTTCTGTTGTGACATTCTTAGCCTCCTGCTTTTAGGAATCCCTTATCCACTTCTCATCGAGTGTTATTAGCTTGTATCTGTTTTCTGTGTCCAGGTCATTAAAAAAATATTAATATTAGTCCTTAGAGTGATCCTTGAGGACTTAACTGACTGTAGCCTTCCTTCCCCTTTCAGCATAACCCTCTGTCTCTTCTTTCCAGCCAGTGCCTTATCCACTTCACAGTTCTTGCTCTAATCCCCATCTCACCTGCCTTCACCAATAATTTCCCAGGTGGCATCAAATGCTGTACTGAAGGCCAGAAGGATTAGAACTACCACATTTCCCTTGTCTTCAAACAAGCTATTAGGCAAATGTGGGAAATAAGGGTTGAATTTAGATAAAAATCTCAATAAGAAATAGGGCCTGCACCAAAGAGAATACCAGGAAAGGAAGCACTAATGTCAGGGAGAAAAAAATGTAGATATCAGGATGCCTTTGAACAAAATAGGTGCCATTTAGAATTTCTTGAAATGACTTTAAAAAGAAAGATAACAGTAAGAATGTTGCTCCTAAATATTTTTGGGGGTTTTTTTAGGATATGTGAAGAGGATTTTGAGGTGTAGAGAAATAAGCTGAGAGAGAAATTCCCCATGAACACTCGTGGGTAATTGTGCTGCAGAGTCTGACAAGTGAGAGTTGAGTCACTTGTGTTTCAGGCAGCAGCACTGGCCTTTTTTGATGCATGGATCACTAATAGTGATGAAGTAATTATCCATGTGTGTGACATGGTTATACTACTAAATTAAGCTAATTGAGGTGCCTCTTCTCTCCTTTGCTCCTCAGCTCCTGAGTCTTCCAAGTGTATCCAACAAATCTTCTGATAGAAGCACAGCCTCACAGACAGTGACACATACACAGTGTCAGCTACAGGGGAGGGCATGGTTTGCATCCAGATAACCCATACATGCAGCTTAGCCACATTTTTTCCCCAGCCACTGATTTATTCATGTATTGGAGAAATTACCCTTGGTTTTTAGTGTAGAATTCTTAATCTCATATGTTTTAGATTAAAAGTCATTTAAATTATCAAAGCAAATTCTTATATATGCCATTACTGAATGGATAAGTTCTTTGTCAAGTATGACATCAATTACTGCATCACAGGCTTTAAAATGGACTTTTGAAAAAAAGACAAAAACCAAAAGCAACCAAAAAAAGTTTGAATTGACACTTTTGTTGCTGTACATTTCAGTCAGCATTTTAAATGCAAAATAAAATTTAAACTTAATCTAAATTGTCTTTGAACAGTAACAGGCAATTTTACTTTTAGCCACTAAGAGTGTGTCTTTCTTTTCAAATATCAGATTCAGAACATGTATATGAAAATAAAGCCTTTCTTATCAGATTGTACAGTAAATAGAGCAGCATAAGATATTATGATCTGCAAATGATGTGAATTCATGTACCCTGCATGCTACAAGTGGGAACTTCATTTAAGACCTGAGTAAATTGGCAGGGCAGGGGCAGCAGGAAAGCAACAGAAGGAAGGAATCCTAAGGACCAGCCCAGTAACACAGAGTGCAACACAGAGTGGCCCCAACCTTTTTTTCTGGCCTCAAGAATGAAATAACAGATGTCAAGATCCTTTGTTATAGTCCTGTTGTGGCCTGCCTATAGATTGGGATATTTGAATTTCACTTCCCTGCCTCCACTAAGAGTTTCCTTGAAAGGCTGGTGACATTGGCTTTGTGTAGGTGAGGTGGATTTCCTCCATAGCTCTGTTGGCACAGTAGCACTTGAAATGCAAAACACAAACATTTTCTTAACAGTGTTAAATGTCCTCATTATTCAAAGGCATGGAAACAGGCCAGAAACTGTTCAGATTACCAGTGAACCATTCAAGCTAGCTGCACAAAAGTAGGTATTATAACATGTGAGAAGGTACAGAGAAAAGTGACGACTCTGTTGACTGCAGGAACAAAAGCAACAACAGTATAGATAGTTTATAGTGCTTAATCCCTATAATCTGAAAGGTGAGAAAGGATCAAGAGGACTGTATTAGCTGAAGTATATCTGATTTTAAGGTTATGGTTGCTGCTGAAAGATAATCAAGCAGACCTTTTAGAACAGTGTGTAAAATGGAAAGGAATTATTTCATACCTGACACTGGAATTATTTATTCCAGAAAAAAATAATGTATCAGATGCTGCCTAAACAAAAAATGGTGCAGAGGCAGGGAAAATAAGATTCTCTTGCATCCTTCAAAAGACAACCACTATCATTTTAAATAAAATAACATTAGAAAAAAATGGTCCTCAATAGGCTGAAGAGCCTTTTTTCATTCCGACATTCCTGATGTTCTTCATAATGTGCCTTTTTTAAAACATTACCCCTCAATTAACTCATAATTGCTGTCCGTGCCATATGAATTATGCAGCATTTGATGTAAATTCAGATTCCCTGGCACTGAACAATTCTAAGGGCATTTCAGAACTTGGTGTAATTACAAAAGTAATCCCTTTAGACCGAGAAAGAAAATGAATATCATCTTTTTTCATCCTAGTTGGTTTGTATGGTACTCCTGTGCTAAGTTCCCCTTGGGCTGCCATGAAAGTGCATGGATTGGGTCTGGCTGAGATGGAATTCATTTTCCCCAAAGCAGAGGTATGCCCCACTGGTGACTAGAAAAGTGTTTCTCACACACAGTGTTTTGGCCCCTGCTGAGCAGGGCTGGCTCAGCATCAGGGCTGTCTCTCCAAGAATTACCCCTTACCAACAGGCTGGATCTGGGGAGGAGAAAAACCTGGGAGAGCTGACCCAAAATGACAAAATGCAATAAAAGCTAAGAGAAATAAGGTGGTGAGGGGCATTTGTTTTAACAGCATTTGTCTTCCAGAACAACCACTATGCGTACTGAAACTCTGCTTCCTGGAAAGGGGTTGTACATTGTCTGCTGATGGGAAGTAGAGAATAAATCTTTTGTTTTCCTTTGCTTCTGCTGAGGAGGTGAATGATAGAGAGGCTTGGTGTACGCCTGGCATCCAGCCAAGGTCAGCCCACCACAGGGTAATAACAAGATCCTAAACTGGGGTAAATGAGCACAGCTCAGGAGAAACTGAGGGATCTAGCCCAGTTTACACCAGTGATAGCTGTGGCTCCAATTTCTCCTCAAATTCTATCCTTGGTGAGTTCTTCACTGAAACTCTAACTGAACTAGAGTCTGAGTGGAAAATATTACTGAAGGAAAAAAAAAGTAAAACAAGTCTTACAATGTACTACGCTCTGAATTATTCAAGTGTTGAAAGATTCAACATTTATGCAGAATAAGAGGAACAGGGCAGCAAATTGGTGCATCTAAATATATGGCAACTTGTAGAACAGTGGACAAAGGAGTAAGACAAGAAGCAATGGGAAAAACTGATGCATAGGAAGTTCCACCAGAATATGAGAAAGAACTTTACTGTGTGAGTGACTGTGCACTGGAACTGACTGCATAGAAGGGTGTGAAGTTAACCTGTCTGAGTGAAATCCTGTGCAATGTGTCCTAGGATGACCCTGCCTGAACAGGGAGGTTGGGCCAAATGACCCATGGTAGTCCTGACCTTCTCTTTCAATCTCTGTAATTCTATTAATATTTCTCTACCTCATTATGTTTGTTTTTGGAATCTGGTTTATAAGAGAATAAATAAAATATTCCAGGAGGGAGTCTGGATTCTAAGTGATTTCTAATGCTCTTGGAAACCAACAGACTCTCAACAAATATAAAAAATACAATAAGATTTATGTGCATCAATTTTTTTCAGTGTACCTAGCACAGAAAAAAAATATTTTCGAAACTGTTCTTAGCCTGGGAATATATCTGATCAGCAAAAATCCAGATGTTTACTATATTGGCCAGATATAAAAAAACTCAGCATACTGATAGCCTTGATATTGAGGTAATTGGTGAGAATTTTCACTAAATACAAGATGAGAGAACGCAAACCAGGTAAGATAAGGTGCTCAAGGTTGACTTCCATATGCATTGCTTAGCTAATGTACTTTTCTGAGTTTAGAGAGAAGCAAATCTGCCTCTCTAAATCTGCAGATAGGGATGGGGTGTGTTGCCAGGGTTGAGGAGATCCTAGTGAAGCAGCAACAAGAAGTGCTTGGAGGAGCTGAAAAGGCAGGAATAGAGAGAGAAGACAAAAAGCAAGGACAGGAGACAATATCAAGAAGATACTGTGATCAGTAGCATGGGTGGATTGCACTTCAAATCAACAGTTCTTAAAGCCTACAGATTTTCAGTCTGAATTCTCCAGTTCAAGGGAATTTGGGCTAATGCAGAGCCCTGCATTTAAACAAATTTGACACCGAGACTGACTACACTCAAACTTGAGCTTTCATGGTTTATTTTTCTTCAGTAGCAGGAGACATAAAATTGCAAGACAACAGTGAAAAGAGTTTTGGCCAGAAAGCCTCAAATACAGAGGTGCCTAAAGAGACAGGTGAATGAAAGTCTATTAAGAATCTCTCCAAACCTGTTTTTCTCTTAATTAAATATCACTACCATCAACATATGTAAATATAATTCCTTTTTTTAATTACTCCAACATGACCATAGCTCAGATTGAGTGATACAATGACATTTTTATCTTCTTTATCTATTTAACAAAGATGTGCTGTAACCAGTACAATTACAAGAAAGAATTTTTGAAATACATCAAGCGCATCAATACAAATGATGACTGTGATTTTCAGCAATTTTGCTATTGTGTTTGCTGCCCCTGATCACTCTAAGAAACTTCTGAAGCTGCACAAGTAGGAGTGAAGATGGGCTATAAGCCATGAAGTGCCTGTGTTTAACATCCTGTTATTGACCCCACTGCCAGGGATGTTTATTCAGTCCTTCTGATGGATTACCTGAGCATATTATGATCTTTATTACAAGGAATGTATGAAATACAAAAGTGTGACTATTCCTCCTTTACAGAGGAAAGGTGAGAGTCAAGAAAGATGATGTGATTTTCCTGAGACGACAACAACAAAAAAAGATATATATGAAATCATGGATACTTAATACAGCATGGCCAAATTTAGGCTTCCTCCTTTATTATAGGAGATAAGTAAAATTCTGCCTCCAGTTTTAACCTGGCAATCACATTCATTTATCTTAGTCTGTGTGGTGGGGAAGATTCCAGCTCCTTTTTCAAAATACTGTAAACATAGAACTTTTAGCCAAAATAAAGAGCTCAAGAATCAAACTGAATAGATACTAAGTTCCATACAATATTAAAATAATTACTACCACTATTCCTCACCTTTATTATTTCTGGCTTCTGGTGGTATTTCCTGACTGTCTGTAAAGGGAATCATTAATATTATCCCTGCTTTGCTGCCTCTTTGTCTCCCCCTCCCCCTCCTTTTCTCTCTTTATATGGAGACAAGCACTGTGGTCTCTACTGAAAACCGGAGTATAACCATCTAATTGTTAATCAGCCAGTAGAGAGTGGCTTATAAAGCAAAATGCCATGACGACTTCCACTTGAGAGTGAAAAAAAAATAGGTTAAGTTGATCTTGGGTGTACTCTTGCCATAACTTTTCTTTCTGGATACTCAGAGTCTTAAACCCACATTCTTGAAATCAGATGTCCATCTTTTTCAACAATCATTATTACAAATTTGAAGTCAATTGATGGTTTGCATTGACTTGAACAGGACAACTGTTAAATGATGTGCCCAAGGTCATACAGAAAGTCTGTATGAGGATGACAAAGATTTTATTAGGTGTGTATATTAACATATTTTTCTCTCTGGCTATGACAGCTCTAAAATTTATTGTCATTTCCCTAGGCAGTGCTCTGTATTGCTAGCCTGAAATCATCTGAAGCAAAATTATTTGCTTTCAGAGATTTTTAAGTATCCTAAAAAGATTACTGAGTCTGACTTTATTTTCTGACACTTGGAAATAAAGTTGCATTGCTACTGAAACAAAATTCAAGAGTAATTATGTTTCTGTCTAAATATTTGTCAGTAAAGCTTTTTATTCCGCCTCCCCTTCAAAGTCTGCTACATTCAAAATAGTTAGTCACACCACAGAGCACAGAGCTTCCTTTCTGAACATTAGCCATCCAATCCAGCTTTTTTTAGAAGCCACCAAGAAAACGGTGACCCCTTCCACACACATATAATACAGACAGTCACTCATGCATTAACAGCCATAAACCCCCAAAGGTCGTTTCCATGACAACCCCAGGGTCCTTAATGACCCTGACAGTTCAATGATTTTGTTTTGTTTGAGAGTGAAGGAATAATAAGTCTTCTCCCATCACCCCCTACCCCCTCTGCTGCACTGATATGCTGTTCATTATCTGATCCCAGGCTCAGCCCTGGAGACAGAGCGGCAGCCAGCTCTGAAAGACAAGAGCCTTGCTGCAGACAAAGAGCATCGAAGGAGCTGAGCGTGCTCAGCATACTGCAGCAGCACCAGCCTCATTAATTCCATCACTACCCAATGAGTTTAAGCAAGTGCCAGGGGTATTACAATAGTTTGTAGCAATATGTTGCATAAGTGAGCCCCAAATCACTGTACAGTTATTTAGAAAGTACATTTTGCATACCACTAGCAGGAGTGCTTCTATTAATGATGTGTACCAGAAACACAATAAGACATTGCAGCTAGTCTGCAGCAAGACCCATAATTTTAATGACATGATGAATAAGGCAATTAATGTACTTCAATCTATTTCCCATATGTATCATATTTAACTTCAGAGAACTAAAGAGATATCCAAGAGAAAGAAGTGTAATAATGCATCACTAAATGGATAGGCTACTCCTAATTCTTTGAATGCACGTTCCTTAGTACTGCTCTTCAGCTGAACCTTCTATTCTTTAATTAGAAATCAGCTACAGGCATATGAAGACTTCCGCTCCCAATATTAAATAGAGTCTTCATTAAATTCTATAGAAACTGGCTTGTTGATCCAATCTCATTCCTTATGAAATTCCACTAAAAGCCACTTCCATTGTTTTCGTGAAACTATATCCATTCATTTGATCCCCATCCAGCATTACCTCGTCATGACTATGGTCTTACTAGTGCCATATTAAACTAGCTCTTTGGTGACCTATTTTATGGATGGATGAATCTAAATTCCCTTCGTTTTCCTTCACTTCATAGATTAACTGTGCATTGAACACAAGTGGTATAAATTACGGCTTCCAAAAGGTTTCTCTAAGTAGTATCAATGGCCATTGGCCTTACAGCTTTCAGAGCTGCTGCGAGTTGCAACTGCGTGGGGACACCACAGTTGTGTCTCCCTCTTCCTACTTATACAGAGACCTCAAGGCAGTATCCTGGGACTAAAACACTCAGTACAGCTGACAGGTCCCTGTCTTTATAGGTAGATATGCTACTGTTAGAGTAGTCTTACACCTGTAATATAAGAGGTGGCCCAACCTTTCTAGTGAGAGTGAGAAGTCTTTAATGTGCGTTAGAACAAATCATAACAATTTTGCTGTATTCCGCTTTACTGTTGAATACTGTTGAACTATTCAACTTAAATGTTATCATTCAAACATTTGATCTAGAGAAGTGCTTAACTTCAGATGGCTTTAGGAGAAACATGCTATGGCACAATCACCTCAGGGCACATGCATCCTTAGAACACAGGCCCCATAATGCAGCCATCCAGAAGAATTGTCCCTAACTCTTTAGTTCAATGCCCCGGCATTTATTAAAAAAAAAAAATTTTAGACAAATGAATATTCCCAGAGAAACCATCTCCCTCAGTACTTGAACTCAAGGAGCTGCTTGAATTTTTGCTGTTATTGTATATTACATTCAGTCATTATTTGGGGAAAGTTACTCAGTATTTTCTGGGATAAAAAAAATGCAAATTGTTTCTTTATTCTGAATAGTAGCATCTAATATGAAACAAACTACTTACAGAGGAAGTCAGAGACAGGACTGAAGCACAGGCACTAGACCCTTCTGCTCTTTCCTAGCACTCAATTTCCACTCCCTCAAATATAATGATACGCCTTTTAATCTTGCCTACACTTGGTTTATTCCTCTTCACTGCAACCTAAAGCAAGGTCACTGGAAAGTCAGAGACAACACAGGAAGGCCAAGTCTCATGCAGGATAGAAGAGAGATTTACAGAAAAAATTTAGCACCTTGCTTCTACAGTTAATCATTCCCAGCAGCATGTCTTGATTGTACACTACAAAGGTAATCCAAACTATCAGTTACAGCTACACTACAGCCTATGTGCTCCCCAAACATGACATTTCCTCCTGCATGCCATCCATGATTCTCTCCATTGGCAGAGTTTCCCAGGTTCTGCAGAGCTTCCCCACAGAGTGCTATACACGCCTTCCTAAGCAAGCCCTTTGCTCTCAGTTTCATTACCAAGTTCTATGCATACCCCATGTTATGCAGAAATAGTCTTGGTCTGATAGCAATTAAATATGCCCAGAGGCCTGGAGTCTCTCTTCGAGTGCACATGCAGCTCTCATTAATGTTAATGCTGGCTATGCACCTTATCACAAGGAGAAGCAGGGAGATCCATAAAAGTACCTAACCTGGGGAAAATCTGGCTGGGAAGAAAAATGATGTTGTGTGCATGCACATAGGATGTAGTTCTCCATTTCAATCTAGTTTTCATAAACAGTGAAAAGTCTCCAATCCCACAAGGCAAAGAAATTAAGCACCTAACATGTCAGGAGTCTTATACAGCCTCCAAATATAACCACACTCTGTTTCTGCCCTGCTAACAGTACAACAGAGTCAGCTATGAAACACAGGGTGTAGTCCTGTAGACATTTTGAGATTTTTTATGATTTTTGTCCCCGCCAGAGACACTCAGAGACCCTGAATGGGATTAGGATCCTACTGAAGTCTCTCCTCAGAAAATGTGTAACGTGTCTCTTCCCTAGTAAGTTTTGACATAAAACAGGCAAGATATACAAATGAAGTAGCTATCTCCATTTCACACACTAGCAGAAAAGGCATAAAGATGAAGCTATTTTCCCAAGATTACAGCAACAGGAAGCAGAAACAGATGGCAAATTTCCTGAAATCCATCCCAGCTCTTTCACTACATCAGTGTCTCTCTCCAAATCTGAAAGCTTCATCTCCCATCTCATTCACTTCAACAGTTCATGAAACAAAACTGCATCCAATAGGATTTTTTGTGGGATTCCCTCTTTCTTACATTCCATGTTGTTAAAGGCATGTAGCACATAGTAAAAGAGAACACTTCAAATTCCTTTTCCAGCAGGGAGCAAAAGACTCTCACAGGATCAGGCTCTATTACCTTTGGGAGAGATGCTCCATCTAGAAGTGAAAGACTGACCCAAAATACAGGATGTGCCCCTAGCTTTTACTTCTATTTATAACCCCAATTTTCCAGGAACAATTTTAAAAGTTGTTATTGTACAGTTATGTAGAAAACTAGCATGGTGCAGAAAGAAGGGAAGAAAAAAATGTAGTTTAAATTGAATGAAGACACAGAATTTGGGAGCAGATCATCCTGATTCCCATCACATAGCATGTACACAACAACCAGGGGATCACGCCTAGCCAGCATGAGTTCATGAAAGACAGGTCATTCTTGATCAACCTGATCTCCTTCTGTGACAAAATAACTCACTTTGTGCATGAGGGAAAAGCTGTGGTTGTTGTCTGCCTGCACTTAAGTGAGGCTTTTGATACCTTCTCCCACGGCTTTCTCCCAGGGAAACTGGCTGCTTATTCATGGCTGGGATGTATGCTCTGTTCCCTGGATAAAAAAGTGCCTGTGTGGCTGGGCCCAGAGAGTGGGGGGAATGGAGTTACATCCAGCTCGTGACTGGTCACAACTCGTGTTCCCCAAGGCTCAGTATCAGTGCCAGTCCTGTTTGATACCTATGATCTGGATGAGGAGATTGAGTTTGCAGACAGCAGTGAGTTGGGTGGGACTGTTGATCTGACTCTCTACAATTACCTGAAAGGAGAGTGCACTGAGGTGGGTATTGGTCTCTTCTTGCATGTAACAGTGATAGAAAAAGAGAAACCAGCGTCACATTGTGCTGGGGAGGCTTAGATTGGATATTCTGAAAGGGTTGTCAAGAACTGGAACAGGCTGCCCAGAGAAATGGTGGAGTCACCCTCCCCAGAGGTATTTAAAAGATATGTAGATGTAGCACTTAGAGACAGGGTTTAGTGTGGACTTTGAAGGGTTAGGTTTATGGTCGGACTTGAGAATCTGAAAGGTATTTCCTGATCTGAATGATTCTAGGATTTTCTGAGGCACATCTGAATATTCATGAGGCAAGCCTTTCCCATGAGAACATTAGTAATGAGGGGAAAAACTTCAGCAATTCAGTGTCTGAACACCATGATTCATCCCTTCCCATGCCACAGCTGTTAAGTACAGTTTTGTTAATTTATTTGGAAAACTTAGAATTTCAAGTTTTCACATACATACAGACTTGTGAAATAAAATTGCCATGAAGTAAAGATTTTAATGACTAAAACAAGTCACTTCAACTGCGTTTCTATAAAGTGTGTCGTAAATGTCTGAGGTGATATGAAATGTACTTAGGATTACAAAACATTTTAAGACATCCATATGGACAATGATTCAACATAAAGATAAGTGTAAGGGAGTGTTAACTAAGAATAGGTAATTATTTACATTAATGTAGTATCTCTCTTTGCATATATAAAATAAATGTGTGTTGGACTAGAAGGAAGTTTCTTGAATTAGTATAACGTAAGAGTCATTTGAAACTCAGAAATATGCATTACCCCTTTTTTTCCCCAATGGTACTGCTCATAGCTATAATTTCCATGGAAATGAAAAGAAAGGCATCTGAAATGAAAGTGTTAGAATAACAAGCTTTTTCCATTTCACTGTTAAGAGCAGGACAATAACTGTTAAAGTTCAGAAACAGCAGACCTGAAAAAAACATTATTTTTATCACCTGCATTGCTAAAATGTAATCTGTGGCAATTTGCCCAGGCCTCCTAAGGCTGAATCAGAAGATACTACTGTTATTCCTCCCAGTACTTGTTGTTTGTGCTAGTCTGGGCACAGTTTGATGTCAAAAAACTGGCTTCTACTGCCAAGAGGACAGGTATTTAATGCTGGAATAAAATACACTGAACCACAGTAACCTCAAGCTTTGATGCTCTACTCCCTTATATTGGGGTCATTATGAAAGTTGGACATGTATTGTACTTTTTTACTAGCTAAAGTTGTTTTACATTATTTGTAGAATCATTATTAAGTTATAGATAATTTCTTCAGGTTCTGCAACTAATGACAAGCAAATGTTCTTTTCCCCATACAACAAAATTATTCACAATTATATCCTAGTGCTCGTGCACAGTACAAAAAGAAACCACCAATGAAGAATAATGTGCTTAGCAAAGGTAAAGCAGAAAGTGTATTGTGCTGCAGATTCCAGGAATCCACTTTACCAAAGCCACTTTGGCATTCTGGAGGACAGGTTTTTAAAGGTTCTAGGTGTTGTTTTCAACGGATGTAGGCATATACATGTCTTCTTTCTACAAAGATCAATAGCTGAATTGCATAAAACTCCAGCTGAAGACAAAGCATTCCCAAGGTGACACAGATAAGTCAATAATGTGTTAGAATTTCCAATTTTCATCTGTATATAACAAATTTGTTTTGAGATCTTTACTTTCTTCTGAGTCTGACACAATAAGATGTTGACCTGCTCTGTTCAACCAATTTTTGGAAAGCATAAGACCTTACCTAAAAAGCATGGAAGTTTCTCAGATGCAAGGGACCATGCTCAGTACAGACATCTTACCCTAAGCAACCCTTCTTCAGCAGCACTAAGCTTGAGTGTCCATGGCACCAGCTATGAGGAATAACATGTTACAGACACAGCTGCACTAACCAGAACACAGGGACCCAGCTCTAGTTTTAGTTTGCCAAACCAGAGCCAGAAACACTAATAAGGATTCTGCAATCGGTTTCATCAAGAACTGTTTCTCATTGTGTGAACACTTGTAAGCTTTTCTGATCAAGCTATCTGTGGCTACCTTACTGATTCATCCCCAGGAAAGTAATTTAGATTTTCATCTTTCTACATCCATATTAGGCAAGGAAAACTGTATATTTTGTGGATTTATTTTCTTTCCATTTTCTAGCTGATATCTTGTTTGGGCTGCTTCTTTTCAGAGCAATAATGGTAACCCTACATGTCGATAAATATTAGTTAAGTAAAAAAATACCAAGAGGTGAGTTCTAAGAAGCAAGAGTTTTAAAAAGTAATTGCTTTCAATTTTTGAACTTTACGTGACAGAAAATTTTGCAAACTTGCAACACAGAATTATTTGAACACAACAAAGCTTTTCTTCATTTTGCAAGTAGTTGTAAGACAGCACTCATGGCATCACAACACTGGAAATTAAGAGGCAGATAGCAAGCTGAAGGAGCACTAACAAATCTGACTTAGGTGCAGAATCTTCTCTATTGAAATTGGGTAGTTTTTACTTTCTTCTCACTCTGGTGCTCCACAGCACAGATGAACCTTTTTTTTCTTTTATTGTGTTTCCAGAACAGGTATACTAATATTTCATTTTTTAAAACAGGGCACTCAGGATTTCAGATAATATGATCAACCTTTATAAGATGCATAAAAATGTACTTTCTACTGCAGAAGAGCCTGTGCGTGCATTTATTTCTGTATCTGTTCATCCATATCTTCCCACAGGAACATTAATTTCAGTAGAAAACATTTGGTTTAAGAGAGTCTCAGATTAGTCACCTGTTCTGCCATACCAGGACTAAATTTCCTAATGTTTCCATTAGCCCATGAACTCTGCAGTGTCCTGCTACCAATTGCCATCCTGAGCATGTTTTGTAAGCAAGGCCACGCTACACTTGTGGACCAAATGGTGTATGCCAAATGATTATGCAGGGCCTTGAGGCACTCTGAGTGTATAAACATTTACACTACAACTGATCTTTGGCCAAGTGGCCAAGTAATTGATTACAGGGCTATGAATGTCAGTGGATTTTATTTATAAAAATCCCATGACATTGGCTCTATTGTGTGTAGAACTAGTACAGGCAGCTTTTAAAAGTAGGATGCTCTTAGCTAAATTCAGAAGCAAGCAGTTCTTGCAGAAAATCATGGAGAACAAATAGGAGCAGGTCTTAACCCTGGCTACCATTTCTTCTGAATTCAGAATATCTGATAATTAGGTAAATGCGTTATGAAGGTTCCCTGTTTTGCTGTAACATAAGTGAACATGAAGAAGTCTCTCCTGTAGAGAATGTTATATAAAAACCACAACAACACTGACCTATGTTAAAAAAAAAAAACAAACCAACCCAGAAGAGAAAATAATAAAAATACATCAGAAATATTTTAAAATAAAATCAGTTGAATTTTAGCTTTAAATACAGACATTGAATAGAAAACATCAATTGGTAGACAAGAGACAAATTATTACAGGAAATATTTTTTCAGTTTTAATTACTTTTCCCATCAAATCTTAATTCTTTTGAAAGGTAAGGAAAAAATCTGTGGAAAATCAGGAGATATAAGGATAGTCAGCTGTATAACATTAAAAGTCAGAGGCACCATTTTTATCTTTAGTGGTGGTACTGTTAGACACACATATGATAATCAGGAGCCATGTAGAAGCATATTGGCCTTTAGCTTTAACATCTGAAAAACACAAAGTCTCCGATCCATAAAATCATATGGACAGTTAACTTTGCCCACTGTGTTAAGCCTCTTGACAGAGCATCTCAGTCAAAAATACACATAAGGCCACATTCAAGTGTGCTTCTCTGGAGCTGAATTTGTTGTCCTGATGTCTTCTCAGTTAAAATATTTTTCCCATTCTTTTGCTGCTTAACTGGAATAAAAGAATGTGTGAGTGCACCCTAATCTGATTCACTGCATCAGACAAAAGAATAAACTCACCTCAAGTGATTGACAGACAAAAGCAAGCTGTAGGTTAGAGACAAGGATTTTAACCATTCCTCTTTTAGTAAAATGTTTCTCTGTCTAAAAGCTATGCCTCTGCAGAGCTGATGAAGAATGTGCTGCATCCACAGCATTTGTCACAAATCTGCTCAGCGTGTTGCTCTCAGAAGTACTAACACATGCACTCTAAATGTGGTTTACAGACACTGTTCCCCACGTGCTAGGTGATTATAGGTCCTCCTCCTCCTAATTTACTTGAATCTCTGCATTATTGGTGTAGTTCCCCTCCAAGCATCACCTCTGGCAGAGATAAACAATTGTGCAAACAAGCATAGGGAACTGTGAGCATCACTACATCCACAATGACAGCAGTGGGACAGGAAGTTCATTCCAAAGTTCTGAGTTCACCATGTGACGCCATAGCACTGGCTGCTCCAAACCCAGATACAGTCATAACAGAAAATGATGCATTTTTCAAAGTAAACAGTATGCAAACTCAGACTTGTACAGCTCTTGCTGCATTTGTGAATGGTTTGTAAATAGAAAGAGGGGAAAACTGAACAGTTAACAATTCTGTGCCTCAGTTTTGGTTGTTCCTTTAAACTTCTGAGCAAAACCACCCAAGAAGGATGAAGTTCTGGCTCTAAGATCCAAAACTGTTTTCTAACACCAATACTAGATGTGCTACTGATACCAAAAGTTGCAATCCAAAATGCAACCCATGAATTGAACTTCTCTGTGATATAATTAGAAAGACATGTGGCATGTAATATTTACATTAGAATAGCACCCAGAATTAGAGTAAACACTATTTAAGTACTCTGTGAGTGTTGGGAACAATGCCAAACTGCTTCCTGGCAAGTCAACAGACCCACAGAATACAAAGGTGGTTTGGAGTTTGCTTTGCTTCCTTTGAAGTCCTGCCCTGCACAAAGGTTAGTCAGACTATGCTGAAGATCTCAGAACAGCTAATATGCTTTCCTTTGTGCAGGATCTGTAATTGGAAAGCATTTTGAGCAGCAGGAGGGCAACCATACAGTTCTGAGAGAAAAGCAGTGCGTTTCCTCTGTCATAAACAAAAAACAAATCACTTTCAGTAGAAGAAAGGCAACCGCAGCATCTCTAGAACATATGTGGAACAGAGCTGCTGCTGTTAGAAATGAAAAAGACCTATTGATCTGCTAGTCCAGCTACCTGCAAATTTAAGACTGTACTCTACAGGATGTCTGCTATCGTTTATTTTCTAGACTGGTTTCAGAAGACTACCTATTGGTGATCCTACCACTTTCCTGTTAGATTTTATTCCAATTTTCACATAACTGCCTGTCAAGAGGAGGAGAAGAGGGTGAGATTGTTTTTTATCCAGACTATTTTTGGGTTCCTTAGACTGTATTGGGATGTCCCTCTAAAATTTTTTTTTGTGGTTACCTACCTAGAAAATGTTTCCTTTTCATCTTTTTTTTACCCAGCTTTGACATTACATCAGAAACCAGCAGTCCTCTGAATGCTCATTCTGGTCAAATGACCACCACTGGACATTTTCTTGTTGCCCTTTACAGCTTGTTAAATTCTTTCTTTCCAAGCTCTGTGGGCAACACAATTTTAGTAATGAGCTGTCCAGGATGACAGGCACAGCAAATAAGAGTAATCCAAGACTGTAAGGACTTAATTAATAAACTAGTAGAAGCATGTAAATGCAGAGTGTCAGAGCTTAAAATGAAAACGGGGACAAACATGTTGGTTTCTTAGAACCTTTGTAATTGTTTCATGTCAAAAGTGCCCAAGGCTAACTAGCCTTTAGTGGATTGATAAAGGACCAATGTGTCGGGTCTTATTTAGTCGAAGAACCCAATTAATTATTATACAGAATTAGATGCCATTTAGCATTGCTTATATTACTGATGACTCGCTAATTTGGCTGGCTCTGATGTAATTACAATTAATTTACGTCCTTAATCCTAATGCTCTAACCTGGCTTTGATTTAATCAGGCGATGTGGAGGTATCACAATCAAAGCAGCATTGAGGAGCTCACTGCTAAAAAGAGATAATTACACCTTACAAAACATATCCTGTCTACCACTCACATGTCTTGAAAGACTGAATTGAAATACTGAATAAGAACAGCAAAATCCTCAGTCAGAAAATCTCCAGTGGCAAAGTTCAGAGAAGAACTGAGAACACTGCCCAAAATTCCTCTTTTCCTTCTCTCAGAATATGCAAGGACAGTTCTAGTTATTAAGGTGCAATCTACAGATCTTCAGATAAGCCCAAAGAAATGCAAATCTTCATGCCACACCGTCAAGGCACAGGAGGCAACAGACAGTAAAGTTGAACTGCCTGTAGCATCTGGAAGAACACATCAGTGCAAATGAAATTAACAGCAACCCAGAGCTCAACTTCAGCTTGCCCTGATGAGAAGTCAAAGCAAGAGAAAGTAACAATCCCTTTTTCCTGGAGATGCTTTTGCAGCCTTTATGCATCCCTAAATAGCACCTCCCCTTGACCCTTCCACACTGTCACAGCTTAGAGATAGCTGTACCCTCTATCTTATCCCAGAAGGCATGGGACTCCTTTATGAGGAGTCCTAAAGGTGGGCAGAGACAAACAGTCTCTCTGAGCCATTCCTGCAGCTGTCAGAGGGGGTCCTTGCTGTTGGTTTGTTCTCTGGTGCCAGGGAGAAAAGCAGTTTTGAGGAATCAGTCTTCAGATGCTTTCTAGAAAACCTAGATATAGGGCAAGCCTGGACCCACAGCATTTTGCTGTGGATTTTCTTACCTGCTTCCTGATTTCCCCTTGGGCTGTAGGTCTGTCCCCAGATCCTAACAATGCAATGTGGCCTCTGCCTTATTTTCTCCTTGTAAACTTCTGTTTTGAATGGGTCTGAGAAATTTAATTTCCTGATTTTTATATGTCTACAATGCTAAACTATTAATCTATAAGTCATTAAGTTAATTTTATTAATTCTTGAGGAAACGTTTTAGCTACTCATTCATTCTTTAGCGTATAATTTTAATGTGCTCCACTATGAAAAGCTTCCTTGCCATTGCAGAATTGAAAGGCACAGAAAGTCTCTCTCTGTTCCCTGTCTTGGAGACCAGCCTGACAAAAAAGACTTCAGCTGAAAAAAGACTGCCAGAGTAGAATGCACACGGGGGCAATGCAAATCTGCTTATTCTTTTGCAAACAGCACATCTTCTTTCAGTTCAGAATACCACATGTTAGTGAGGTTATCGTAACACTGGAAGTTAAGACAGTTCACAGGCTGCAATGCAAGAAACTGTTCAATGTAGGGAATTTAATTTGAGTTATCCTGGTTATGTAGTACTGTAGTACAGTTCAAAAACACTGAGCTTACCATTACTGATGGCAGCTAAAGGAATTGCTGTAACTTATTGTCTTGTGTGTTGTTAACTAAAAGCAGGACATTTTTATGAGAAAGAACATTAGCTTCCACTTTTGCTTGCTTGCTATGATACCTTCTAACTACATGCAGGGTGAAAGATGAGCTTTACAGGACCCACAACTTCCCATCTCACCTTTTATCAGTTCATAGCAAACAACCTGTGCCGAGATGTAATGGGAAGAGAGCAGGATTCAGGTCTCATTTCCTCTCCCCTTGTCTTCTTCATATCATTGTGTTCAGGCTGCTGCACACTCAAGTCATCCCAGCTCAGTACAGCACTTAATCTTATCAAATATATGCTTAAGTCCCGCCAAAGTCCCTGAGAGTTAAGCATACATTTGTGTACTTTGTTGCAAAGCAGACTGTCAGAAACCGGCTTGTGTGCTCTTCATGGATAGATTGGCTCCAAATTGTTGCAAGCACTTTCATTAGTCAGCCTCTAAGACAAGCCTGCTTTTATCAAGTTGTCAGACTTTGCACAGAGGAGAAAGAAGAGAGGGTAGTTTTGAGAGGGAAGGAGAGCTGTTCCTTCCCAGTGCATGCAAACATCTCCCCAACAGCTGACAGAACTGCAGATGTGTTGTTTTGAGATGCCTGCTCTCTCTACAGCAGGCATGCTCCACAGGAGATAATGGCTGCCATCCCACCGAGAGTGCTGTTATATGATCCTCTTTCAGTTATTTGAAATATGGACTTCACTCAGAGGATTCTAGGAATAGCTGCTCCAGCTGTTCTGGAGAGATAGAAAGCTGTCACAGGAGACATTGTTAGACTCTGCTAAAATCAGTGGCTGCACTAAAGATCTCACATAAACTCCTTAAGGGTTTGTACCATTCAGTCAGGAGTCAAGGAGAAGTGAAATGTGGTCTGTGACTATAAGGCAGTTTGTATTCCATGCATCAAGGCTATGCTTGGATTTGGCAGACAGAATAGGAAAGACGCTAAACGGATCCTTTTATCAAGTGTCTGCGCAGTTACTTGATCTAAGGGGTTTGTATACCTGCAACCAGCAATGTAAATGTCTGAGACAAATTACAAGGCAGCAGTAGTGTTACAGTGAAGGATGAAAGTGCACACAGAAAGGCAAACAAGCAAAGCATTACAACAGCCACTTAATGGCAAACACATTTATTAACATCAAGTGCGATGTTTGTAGGTTTTCCCTGCCACAACCAGCTGCAGATGCCAGCTACTTAAAAAGATGAAACAGTGCAGTGAATAAAATTGAGGGATTTTTTTTTTTTNTTGGCAGAGGAAGCAGGCTCCTAGCTCTGCCTTCGAAGGAACAAAAGGCATGCTGGCACTCAGCGAGCAACTTGATTTCACAAGGCCTCCTGGGAAGGCTGTGCGGGAGCATGGCTCTGTGTCTGGCAGCTGCATCCTTGAATAAAAAGAGGAGGAGGAAAAGGGCAGGAAGGAAAGAGCACACAAGGTCTCCATACCACACATGAGAAGCTTTTACACACAATCAGACATCCTTGCCCCAAAGTATTCAATAAAAGAAGTGTTCAAGGTGAACCACTACACTTACTGCACACCACAGCAGCACATTTCACAGGCTACTGTTCTTTTATAAGAAACATTTCTCAAAGGTTTTACTGCTACTCATAGATTGTAAGGGTTCAGGTTTTTTAAGTATAGGAAATATAATGAAGTAGAAGAACTAGATAAAAATTTGAAAATTTGAGATACTTTATAAAGCAAAAATAGTATTCTTTCCTTTTACTTTTTGCTTTAACTCAGGAGAAATATGTAGTCCAAATGCAAGTGGGAAGCTGTCCTATTACAGCAGAGTACACCAGTTCAGTTCAAAGGATTGACTTAAAATAGGTATTTTATCATCCAGTGGTATGACATGAACAGAAAACAGCTACAAAAATTAATGCATGACTAGAAATTCAGAGACAGAGATACCCATATTATTACTGGATTATGTTTGAAATGTAAGACTGTGAGATAAACTCTATGAGAGTTTAAACTCTTGATGAGAATCAGTATCTATGATACTGATTCTCATCAAGACCTTAATCTGGGTAAGCAAGGTACAAGTAACAGATTGCTCACTTCAGAACCTTAAAAATGTTATGAAGTTCAATGTGGTTAGGACACTTTTCTTAAAAGGCAAAGTTTCAAAGTCCTAGAAAACTTTTAGACAAACTAGAAAAAGAAGAGGGCAAAATTAGTATTACTACAATAATATTGGTGTCTCAGCACATTTCCAGGATTGGTCTTTTCATTTAACTCCAGTGTATTTAGACTCATGCAGAGAATTAAATTAATCATTATGCAGTGGAAATCAGGACAAATTCCCTTAAGGGCATATTGACATTTAATCTCTCTGGTTCATTGACACAGATGTAAACAGGAGCTGCAAGAGAGTGAGAATCTCTTCTTTTGCCTATTTCACATTCATAAATCAAAGTAGGGCTTAAACTGATACTGCTGTTCTTCCAGCAGAAAAGAATGAGGGAGGGCATGTACTCCCTGAAAGCAAACTTCTGGAAGCAAGACCAAAGAAAAAGAAGTGTTCAGTTCTTTAAGGAAGATGGTGATCCTAGTAAAAATAAACATTTGGTTATCTGAAACCACTGTCAGAGAAAGTGTTTATTTTAACTATTAGCTGTACCTGGTGTATCAGATTAATTCTTCCTCCTATTCTGAATATATATTTTTTCTTAATCATAAATAATTCTACTGACTGCAGAACAATTTCTGGCATAAGCAAGACTGTTATTGTTATAAATTTTAGACAACAGAGCCTTTAAAGAAAAAACCCTAAGCAAACAACCCAAAACCTCCACAACCCAACCCAACCTTCATCATGACCTGTTACTTGCATGCCAAATTCTTGCTAATTAGGAAGTATTTTCTGCATGTAGTAGAAGTTGCTCCTATATTGCAAATGTTGCTGGGAACTTATGATGATTATGCACTCCAAACAAAACTGTGTTGGACAGTCCACAATGGTCACCTCATTTCTTTGTTGAAGAAAACAAACTAACCTTGGGTTAGTCGTTTAAGTAGCTTTCTCTCAGCAGAATCAAGTAATCCTATCTGATCATCCACTTTACATCTTAGTAGTGTTTCCTTATTCATCTTTAGCCCAGGTGATCTTAATAGTGGGGAACTTGATTCTCTTAACCTTTTTTAATGTTTCTCTGAGTTTGCATGCAGTATCTTATTGCAGCACCTTACTCCAGCTCGTGTGTCACTAGTGGTCCATTCTTTTGTCCCTCTTGGCAAGCCATGCACAACACACTCTACAGCTCTGGAGCCAGGCTCGTTCTCACAGACAAAGTGAACAACCACCTTTTATAACAGACATAGGATCCATGGCAATTGGCATATTTATTTCTAATCAACTTTTAAAATGGCATCATTCAGCTGTGCTTAACCACATTACTTAATTTGCAGTCTGTTCTGCTATAGATTTCTAATACCCTCTACAGATATAGGACATCACTCAATACGGCATTTTCTTTACCTAACATATTTATCTGCCAGCCAAAAAACTGACAAATTTAGTAAATATGCTTGTAAATTTAGGCTTACAGCTGTCTTATAAATTAGTTGATAAGTCTATTTACTGAAAATATACAGAATTATGCACATAGTACTTTTCAGAAAATTTCTGAAATAAAAATTACAATAAAGCAGTAGAAAAATTAACTGCTTTTAAAAAAAAAAAAGAAAAATACCAAAACCAACTAAGATCTTTTTCCTTAAGGCAGACCCTAGTTCTATGTCCAAATTTCTCTTATTTTCTATTCAGATTAGAGGCTTTTTAGGGTTCATTGTTTTGTGTGAAGGTGTCTTAATTCTTGATGACTTGTGAACAAAATAAAGGAAGATACATCTGGAAAACTGAGGAAGTGGGAAATATTATATTTCCACTTAATTATTATTTATGGGACAGAAAGAATTATGGATTTGTCCAGAAAGAAAAGAAGAAGCCGGAAAGAACAGAGAATGCTTTTAGATATTTATCAGTTGAAACCCTGATAAAAGCATGAAAAGAGGTGGCTTTGAAACTTTTTCTATAGAAAGTTCTGAGCTTACTCTTTCCAAGGTATGTTTGAAGTGGACCTCACAAGTGGTACACAGGGTTTTCAGCTCCATCAATCCCCAGCATCTGATATTAAGCAGTTACATGGGAACCTCATTTTACTCTGAAATCTGAGCACATTTCTATCTCTCTTTGCAAGGAGGGACATCAAGAATGTGGCTTGACTATTCAAACTTTAGAGCTCAAATAAGAAAATCAAACTTAAAAAAACCCATTTAATGGTAACAGTCTTATAAAGATATTCCAAAAAATTTGCACAAATTTTGGTACACAGGATTCTTCATCTTTGAATGCCTGGTTTTCTCAAAATTGAACTGTTTTAAGTAAATTCTAGAAGAATAATTCTTACTTATGCTGCAACAGTAATCAGTTCTTTAAAAAGCATCTTGCTTTAAAATAAACTTTTTATTTTCCAAAAGTAGCTTAGTTCAATGAATTTGAACTGTTTGTGAACTCGTCACCCAAAGGACTGGTAAAAAAAGCCCCTATACATTTGGTAGAAAATATGCAAATTCATACAGTAAGTATTTAAATAGTCATTTAACATGTGCATTCTACCCATTCTGACTGTAGTGTTTAGTGCATGATTTGCATATTCCCACTTTAGACAAGTAGAAAGTATTAATCTAAACAAAAATAGAGACCGAATCAGAACAGGCTTTTATCAAACTCTACATTTCATCAAAATTAATATAAACACCCTTTGGTTAAGAAAAATGTGATATGACATATTAACCTCTTCAAAGAAAGACACAACAAAAATTTCATAGGAACTGCTTGTTCATATCACTGAAAAGAAGAGCTGAGCAAACAAAACCTTTGCCTATAGGGACTAAGCTGTAGTTAAATATGTTTGGTTTAGAATTCACTTCTCTGCTAACTTCAGCCAATTATTTCAGTTTAAAGAGAATGACAGCTGTGAATGAAGTTAACAATATTTTCACAAAAGATGAAATTTGAAAGAGCCAATGTGGAAACCTGCTCTTATGAACAACTATATTCAATCAGGGGATTGTGTGTGCAGTCAATACAATTCAAATTGCAAATATAAACAATGAATAGCAAGCACTCAAAGGACCACTGACAGAAAACATGTTGTCAGCAGTTCACTGCCTGAAATATCTAAACAACAAACATTTGCTGAGTAATTGCAATCAACAAATTTGTTGAAACATATCCAGTTGACAGACAATTTAACAGGGAAAAAGATAAACATTTGAAAAATCTTTGTAGTTCTTTTATTAAGATTTATGGTCCAACATCACAGATTTGGAATTCAGAAAACTACCACTGGCCCTCCTGCCTATGCTGTGATAATGCTGCTTCTAATGCTATTTATAACATAGTTACAAGTCACACCCATACAGGTAAATAGACTGAGTCTTCAGATAAGACTTTGTACTGTAAAATTATCACAGACAACACGTGCTTTATTTGATTATTCTCACACTGTGAATGTACTTTTAAAAGAGTAATTGGGTCAGGTGAAACACTGGGGAGGAAGACTGCTCTTTTTCTGGAAAAGAACAGTGTGCTCAAGCTTGGAAAGCCAAAACAGCCTATGTGAGGTGGCACAGAAAAAAGAACAGGATCATTACAAAGCACAGGGATCCTGATGCTCACAGGTAGAAGCAGAGAGCTTGCTGGATGTCCCAAGGAGCATACAGTGATGCACCAGAAGACAGCAGTTTCCA
Organism: Hylia prasina; assembly: GCA_013397195.1. Classification (NCBI taxonomy): domain Eukaryota; kingdom Metazoa; phylum Chordata; class Aves; order Passeriformes; family Sylviidae; genus Hylia; species Hylia prasina. The sequence continues at coordinate 532,217 of VYXD01004002.1, forward strand.
GGAGTAATTGGAATATGTGTTGCCTTTCAGAAAGCCACCATGGTGTATCTACAGAAGCATTTTAATAGCTCAAAAGTGTACTTTTTCAAAGCAAATTTCTCAATTTTTCACTATTTCATACTATGCCTTGATTCATGTCACAAAACTCTTCTAGAACAAGAAATCTGGATTCGTTTTATGTGAAATTAAACTGAAAATAGTTTTACAGGAGCAAACCTTGTGTGCTCTGGGCACATCTAATCTAATGGGCATTCAGTCTTGAAAGGTATGTGGGTGGATGTCACTGTCTCACCATCAAATATTTCTCTCTACAAAAACACTGCTATTACCCTACAGTACCTGTTAACATGGATGTAGCTTGAGGTGATGGAAACCAAGCCAGGAAGTAAAGACACATATACACAGTCTTGATGAGATTAGTTTATAAACCCTGTATTCTGTCTCACATGCCCATTTCAAGGTTTTCTTGGTGTTAAGTATCCCCTTTTAAAGTATAGGACAATTTGGGCTTTTTGAATTTACAAGCCTTTTGATCTATTCTGTGTTCTGACAACACAAAAATGTATAGGCAGATTTCAAGCTTTACTTGCCCACCATTTGGTCATCTGAATGTCATTCTTTGAATGCACTTGCAATTTGGAAAGCAATTGCAACTGGAAATGATGTCCCACACAAACATTAGTAACATAATGTTAATATTTCCTACTGACTGGAAAAGGAGAAACATAACTCCCCATATGTAAAAAAGGAAATAAGACCCAGGGAACTACAGGCCAGTCAGTCTCACCACAGTGCCTGGAAAAATCATGGTGCATGTCGGAGTTTCCACCTGGAAGCTGTACTAAGGCACATGTTAAGTAAGGAGGTCATTGATGAAAGTCAGCATGGCTTCACTAACAGCAAATCGTGCCTGATAATTTTTTTTGACTTTTATGGTTGGGTTACAGCTGTGGTGGATGATTGAAGAGTGACCCATATGTACCTGGACTTGTGCAAGGTATTTGACAGCACATTACACTACATCCTTGTCTCTACATTGGAGAGACATGGATTTGATGGATGGACTACTTAAGAGAAAAGGAATTGTCTGGATGGTGACACAGAGCCAGGACATTTGAGTACACCACCAGGCTGAGAGGTGCAGTTGGCACACCTGAGGGATGGAATACCTTCCAGAGGGACCCTGGCTGAAGAAATGGGCCCATGAAGTTAAATGAGCCCAAGTGCAAGGTCCTGCACCTGGGCTGGAGCAATCCTGAGGACAGGCTGGGCCGTGGGAGAAGCCCTGCTGAGGAGGAATTGGAGTACTGTTGGATGAGAGGCTGGAGATGACCTGGGAGTTTTCACTTGCAGCCCAGTAAGCCAATCATATCCTGGCCTGCATCAAAAGCTGTGTGGTCAGTAGGGTGAGGGAGGGGATTCCCACCCTCTACTCCACTCTCATGAGATCCTACCTGGAGCATTGCACCAGCTCTGGGGTTCCCAATATAAGAAGCACACAGACAAAGATGATCAGAAGTTTGCAGCATCTATCTTATGAAGACAGACTGAGAGAGTTTAGACTACTCAGATCTGGAAAGAGAAGGCTCCAGTAAGATCTTATAGCAGCCTTCTAGTACTAAAGGGGGCCTACAGGAAGGCTGAAAAAGAACTTTTGACAAGGCTAGGTAGTGACAGGACAAGGGGGAATGCCTTTAAACAGGCCGAGGACAGGTTTGGATTAGATATTGGGAAGAAAATCTTCATCATGAGGGTGGTGAGGCATGGGAACAGGTTGCCCAGAGAAGTCGCAAATGCCCCATCCCTGGAAATGTTCAAGGGCAGGTTGGAAGATGACCCTGCCCATAGCAGGAGAGTTGGAAATAGATGATAATGAAGGCTCCTTGTGACCCAAACCATTCCATGATAATTGCTATTGGAGCAGCATTCTAGCTCTTTTGTCATGCCAAGGCTGGTGTTTGAGCTTGCACCTATATGTAGATGTAGTCCTGGTCATACACATATGCTGGTAGGTGACAAGCAGGTTTATTTGGTCCATCATTGCAAAGGTATTCCCAGCATTTAAGCTATGTAGAGTAAGCTGCATGCCATAGGGAAATAATAAAAAGGGATTAAAATCTTTCTTACATATTAGTGTATAAACTAAATTCCCCCAGACTTAATTCATTGCTGTATGCAGAAGTGGTATTTTTTTTACTTCCAAAATAGAGAATATTTATGTAGAAGAAAATAGGTATGCTTGGGAACAAGAAACGAATATAAATAAAACTAAAGAAATCCGAGAAGACTTGGCATAAATAAGCCAATTACATAGGCTCTTGAACTGAAATCTTTAATAATGCATAAAGTAAAACACAGACATGCAGCAGAGCTAATGCTTGCAAATGAGTGGGTCTGCGATGTGGAAACATTTTCCCAAAGCGAGGCTAACATAAAGAATATAGTGTCTAAAAAGATCTCTCCAAAACCCACCCCAAACAAAATCAAGAACTGAAAAAAAAAATCAATAAAATAAAAATATATAAAGAAGAAAATCTATTCAAATTGCATCTAGAAAAATTTCAACTGAAAAGAAGTTGAAGCTTAGTGGAGACCAATATATCATAATAAACCTTCTGTAAATAAATTACCGTGTTTCTCACAGACCCCTTTGTCAACATAGGATCTTTATAATCCCTTCTCTCTATTGTAGTCCAGCTAATTTCATTCAGTCACTAGGTATGCACGTGGTTAGTTCAGCTCACAAGGGTTCCTGGCAACAGCTCTACTGTTCCACATTTCCTCCTAAATCTGAATTGCGAGAAGATGCTAGAATGAAAGCCCTGAGCGCTAAAAATCATTCTACAATTGCAGGAAAGCTGAAATGATGTAAATTCCTTCACTAATGCAGAAATATATTTGAACAGAAGACTGCAATTAGATGGCAAAGTGCAGCTGAAACTCTCAATTCCAGCTTAGTGCTCCTCCTAAGGCTAGAGAGATTCTAGCCTTGCAGAGATTCTGTGTGGATTGCATCCAGACAGGCATGGAGATGCTGCAAGGACACATCACCAATCCTCAGTAGCTGCTTTGCACAGCACAGTGCAAGGAGACCTCCTCACACACTGGTGCCCTCCTGAATTCACCAAGGTTCCACGTGCTTGCTGAGAACTGTGACTCACAGAATACAACACAGGAACTGAATTATGTCACAGTTTCTGGGGAGTCAGTAAATACCTTCTCCTCCTGTCTCATATTGCTTACCTTTTATAGTGATGTGAACACTGGGAGAAAGATGAGAAAGAAAGCTGATACCCTTTGTATGGTGACAGTCCTGTGACCATCTTCCCTGGTCATTAACAAATGCCTGAACTTATTGGTGATATTTAAAATTTACTGCATAGAATTTCTTGCCTCACTAAATGCTTTAAAACTAAATTTATATTTATAATACATACCATAAAAGAGTATTTTAAAAATACTAGTTAATATGTTTGGGCATAAAATCTAGTTCCATCAAACCCAAAATCGCCTTCAAAAATTTTTATTTTTTTCCCATATAATACGTTATGTTTGATAAAAATTAACCTTGGATCTGCTGAAATGAGTATTTCATTAATTTCAAGACATTTAACCATGGTTTCAAGTATTCCAAAGTTGTGAAACACTTTAGAAAATTTCTCCCACTTTTTGGAATGAAAATTTGAACTTGACTCCCATTTTCTCATTTTTTTTTCCATATGAAATCATATTTGGTCAGAAAATGAGCCAAGCTTTATGCAGAACATTATATATTCTATTACATCAAGGGGTAATTATTTTGTGACTGGTTTTAATATCTCACTTCAGGTCACACATGCAAAAGCTGCTGTCGTTTTACATATTTTACCTTTTACTTTATTCATGAATAAGAAAGTAGGATATTATAGGACCTGAACTCTTGGCCAAACTTCCAATAGCAATTGCAAGCAATTATGGTAAGGTTAAATGTCACTGTGCACTGAACCCCCTCCTTGTTACTCCATCTACAGACTGGGCAGAAACCATCTTCATTTTATAATGTAGTCTGAAAGAATTCCCCCTTTAATCAAGAAAAAAATTAGTAAAAGAATGGAATTCTCTCTACACTAGATTTTCACTGTTTGATGAATATTCAAAAAATTATGTTATGCTTCCTAGGTGCATCCACATCCCACAACTTTTGTCATGTCACTCATTTTAACCTGCTTGCATGCCAAAAATTCAGGACAGATTATTATTTTAAAATGAGTACCTTACTGTTTATTTAATGGTAAAGTTTTGGCTAATCTGAAAAAAGTCCTTGATACTGTCTAACAACACCAATTTCAATCTGCAAGTTTTACAAAAATTCAGCCAAAACCTGAGCCACGAAGTTAATTACATATTACCAGTTATGAAGTCATGCATAGATTTTACAAGTTTATTTTAATCTTTACACTATAAACTTACAATTAAAAATTGACTATGTTTATTTTTTAATAATTGATTATTATCTAATATTTATAAAATATTTGTTTCTATTTGTAAGGAAATCAGTTTAATGATTTCCTTACAAACAGAAATAGTAAGAAACGTAAAATAGTCTGTTGTGATATAAAATAATAAATGTCTCTTTGGGGATCCTCTAATCCCTCCAGCAAAATTAATTACCCAATAACTGCAATTAAATTAGATCAAATACCAGCACCATAAAATTACTTAGCCCAGAGAAAATAACTCAAACAGCCAGCTACCTGTAAGGTCCCTCCCCTAGGATGCATCCTGCAGGCTTTTTCTACAGACTGGTGCAGATAGAAAAAAATCAGGCCATTTGGTACCAATGGGGCAGTCAGGTGCAGAGTGTCAGATCTCTTCATTAAAAACATCCTTACAACTCCCTCTAGCACTTCTTCATGGCAAAGATGATCCAAATTAGACATCTGTGGGGATTGAGGTTGTGGGTGTAAGGCATTGGAAGGATAAAATCTCCATTTGTAAGAGGAATTTCAGTGTCTTAGGGCTCTCAAGATCATAACCAAATCTTCAATCACATGCTTTACAATCATCAGTTTAAAAAATTACACTCATCAGGATCTTAATACCTATTAGTACTTGAAGCAGATCCAAGATCAGAAAGGTCAACATGCTCTAATGTCTTCTGCTGGGGTTATTTTCTGGCAAAAGAAGCACCACAAAAGTCTTGAGGTGAGAGGCAGGAAGCAAGTGATGGCAAGACCAAAAGCTGTCACCATCTCCCACTATAATCTGATAGATGAACACCTTAAAGTATAGGACAAGAATTAGAAATGCTGCTACAGAGAGAATTCATGAGGACAAAAAATAATTCCAAGCTATAAAATACATAAAATTTACAAAATAAGTATTTAGAAACAATGGAGGTTTTGAGGGATGGGGTAAGGAGAATAAAAAGTTGTGGCAGGAAGGGAGAGAATATAAGAGAGGAGACTAAGTGAAATGACGCAGAATATTTAAGAATTGTGCAGGGTATGAAAAGCCAGAAAAAATCCACTGTCAAGCCAAGACATGTAGCAGAGATGTAACCATTCTTATCTGTACTTGAGGGCATGAAATAATTCCTTTTTTAATTTTGTCTTTTTAATCCTGTCAATTGGAGCTGTCACTATGGATGTAATAGCAAGTATCCCAATCACAATATCAAAGACTCTTCACTGACACTCCTTGAAATAGCATTAATATCTGCTCACTGTGGTACTACATTCAGATGTTCATGTGCAGTGCTGCAGCTCCCCCTTAGTCAGGTATCAAGCTACTATTGCATGCTCTGCTTGTAAAATTAACAGCTGGCCTAACATTAGAACACTGGACTGTGGTTTGCTAGGAAAGACACTGCTAATAAGACTATTTCCTACTCTATCAAGTTATTACTGACTCTGTATTTCCAAATATCAGAATTGGCCTTTAAGCCCAAAGTAGGTGTTAACTTTCCAAGAGTGACAGGCCTGAACCAAGATGTCAGGCTTGAATTTTGGGGAAAGATGAATTTAAATCTGAGTTTGTGGATTCCACAAATGTTCTCAAAAACCCCAGGCTCAGTAAAATCCAGGTAGAAATGTCAGGTAAGTAGAAATGTCAAAATCCAGGTAGAAATAGAGTGGCTGAATATGCAATGGTCCCCACAAGATCCAATATTTCACCATCTTGGTTAATCCTGTTTCATCAACACCCTCAGACCCTTGTTCTCACTCCCACCTTGGCATACAAAAGGGACAGGGACAGGAAAATTTAAACACTACAAAGTCTCATGCAGTAACAGTAATTACTAACTTTATAGAGAGCTAAATAAGAGAAAATGAAATCACATGATATGCTGAGGTCAAGCAGGTATATAGCAAAGAGTAATTTTGTACCTTAAAGCAGTGGGCTGCTTTAAAATGTTAGAAGTTGCCTCTAAAAATGCAGATGATTAATACTAAATGACCTGTAGACTCATATCTGCTTAAAGAATGTAATATCAAATTGGTTCACTGGATAGAAGGCAATTCAGAGGGGATCCATTATATTATCAGTACATATTAGAAATATAATAAAGTAGATAACAAATTTACTACTTACATGAAATATTTGTCTAGGTAAGTGATAAAGGGAAAGGTAAAACGTCACTCAGAAGCAAATTAAAGTATATAGGAAGAGACAAAATAATATACACTAGATTGATTTGGAAAATAGTATTATACAGTCATCATTATTTTTGTGGTTGTGGTATCATTAGGAATTTCACAAAACTTCATTAAAATTTGGTGTGTGCTGAGTTTTCTGTAGGAGCCTAAATGGATGAAGTGCTTGTGACCTTCATTCTGGATAAGGACTCTCTCCTTGGGAAGTGTAAAGCTGAGTGTATGCTTACACGTCCAGTGAGATTGGATTGGGATCTTTTTTGTGATCAAGTGATGTTCTTAAACAGGTGGAAGTCAGTGTAGTGTTTAAACCATGATTTTCTTGAAAATGCACTGAATTAAAAATTTCCTTCATTGATTACCAAGGAACAGGACTCAGGTATCAAGGGACTGATATCTTACACGTTACAGAACCATAAGAAGCATTAATAACAAACCCAAGGAATAAAGTCTAAGAGGTGCAACTCTCATGAACCACTGCAACTGGGGAGGTGCACAAGTTAATCTGACAAGAAACATCATCTGACAGTGAATGAATTTGCATTCATTTACTAATTTGTAATGCACATTTCAAGTTGATTGACATAACTCCTAGTCAGGAAACTCAGTCACTTGCTCAATGTAGTAGTACGATAGTATTTAACACAAACTGGGTTAACACCTCGGGAATGCATAGGTGAATCCAGAATTCCTTTAAAAGTAACAGAAACATCAAGAAAAAAACAAATATAAAATTAAAAATCTAGGAATTTAGCTATATATAAGATTAAAGGCTTTCATATTTTGAGAGCCTGCTCTGGGGAAAAAAAAAGCCTCTAGATGCTGTGAATTATATCATCTTAATTCTGAGAGATAGTAAAATTTGGGTTTTACACACAGACACAGACTATGAAACAGTCATGCTGAAAGTAGCATAGCTGCTTCTCTGATTACATATTTTTGTTTCATTCATATTTAGTAAAGCTTTTCCACTTGTGTTAACATGCTTAATTTTGCAAAATCCACAGTGGAAACTTACGGGGTCAGGATCTGTACTTCACCCCTTCTCCAAAATACTTATTAATACTAAAATGTTGCACAACAAATTGAGAACTGACTGAGAAAGGCATTAGCCATCTGCTCTAGTGCAAAAATTACTTCTGTTTTTCATACACATCTACCACACATGTTCAGCTATTTCTAAAAAGACAGAGCATCAAGATGGAAACTTGGGGGTTTTGTGCTGGCTGAGTTCAGGGGTTGCTCAGGGGCTGCACCAAAATCTTTCATGTCTCTGCCCCCTGCTTTCCTCATGTTCTGCACTCCTCTCCATTCCCAGACTTTAGTAACTCACCCTGAGCTCATTTCTTGGTTTTCTATACCAGACAGAAATCATTATCATATAAATATTTAAATTGCCTTAGAACAAAGGAAGTAGTGCTACTTGCAGATAGGTAACGCTTCCAGATGATGCTGGAAGCTGCTAAGTGGGTGCTATCAGATACTTTTTATTTTCACCCAGGCCAGGAAGGACTTAGGGTCTGCTGACCAGATAATAAGTCATCTGTTCCCCCACATTTCCCACACTTTCTTAAACTTTCACCAATAAGAAAGAAAAAATTAGCAAGGCACTTACTAATTGACTGAGTGCAACTTTCCAAGATAGAAACTTTATATCACGTGCAGGCTTTTGTATTGTTCAGCAAATTGCAAAATATGTAAAACATGCACGTAAGAGGGGAATTAGTCTTTCAAAGGAGCCAATGACTGCATTGGCTCCTTTAAAAGACTAATTCCCCTCTTAACATGGCAAGTGATACTTGATCATTCTCAGGACATGGGAGAACACAACCTGCAGAGTTCTGATTTGGTGACATGCTACACTGCAAATTCTGCACTGCCAGCAGGTAGTCAGTGCAACTACAGGACAGCTAAGTACATTAACTTTTGGCAGGAGATCTCCACAAACACCATCCTGCTAGTGTTGCCACTGATTCCTGTGGAAAAAAAATTACATTATTTTTTAAAATTTCTGTTTAGAGACGCTGAAAATCAGTCCCATGTTGTTTTCAGCTTTTTCTCTTCTACAAGTTAAAGCAGTCGCTCTGCTAAGGATGTTTGGATCCATACAAACACAGTTTTGTTGTATTATTGAATAAGGAGGCAGTGTTAACTGTCAGGGTAATGTCTGCATAACAGTGCCCATAAGGCACGAGTTAGCACCTGGATCCAGATCCAAGACAAAGACTGAAGCAAAGAGACTCCAGAAACTATATGATTATGCCATCAAAGAAATTTAAACAATATGCATCTGGTATTTTGTATTTCAATGCTTTAAATGTGAGGCGATAACATTTTTCAGGACCAAAAATCAAAGGACTTTTTGTCTGTCAAATGAGTTAACCTGGCTAACTGGTACATGTGAGGAAAGGTTTTGCAGCCCATAATCCAAGTGCACAAAATAGACTGAGACTACCAACGTCAGCATAGATGCAAACATTAATGAAGGTAATTGGCTCAAAGGGATTTGCTTTAACTTTGTAGTTTATGGTAAATCTATTGTGAAACAGAATACTTGAACGTGTGTGTATTACTTATAGCAAGAATTTAATTTGATTATACAGTCCAATATTGTCATTATTCTCATCTCTAACAGGATCACCTAAATTAATTCATACAGTAATCCAAAATTATAAGATCAGAGATCTCTCTTAGAGGGAGTGGGCAGAATTCTTTGTGAGACAATGGATTTAACAAGAATCTGAAGAGAGAAAGTACACAAAACCAAAATATAATTTGTTGGGTTTAAATGTTAATTATCCCTCCCATAGCCCTGCCACACAAAGTCCTTACTGAACAGAATAATCAATGTATTCTCTTTGGAAAGCCATAGAAAATCATTCATAATCATGGATCAAGGTTTTATAGTAATATTTGGCTCTTAAAGGGCATTTGTTTGTAGGAGGCCACATTTCAGTGTAAAACCAGTTTTAGTGAAGTATTTTCAGCAACTCACATTAATTTATTTTTTTTTAAGTAGCTCCCCTGAATGCTTCCTATATGTGCATGAAAACCAGGGGCTACATTAACAGTATTATGATTTTTCAATATTGGCCAAGATTTTGAAAAAAAAAAACCCACGTTATCTTCTTACATATTTTTTACTGATTTTGGTTGCTGTTGTATTTCTATGCCATTCTCCCAAGCAGCTAACAGCAATATAGTATTTCCTGTTACACCAAACAAGGTTCACACTGATTAGAAAGATGTTTCATGACGTGATGGAAATATTTTCATACATGTTCATTTCTAACAGCTTCAGGCACTATTAGCATACCAAAGATGACAGGATAAGGCATACTTGCACAGCAGAATCTAGACTACTCAAGGATGGAAAGAGCAATTAAAAAATTAGGATATTCAATAAAGGAACACATTTAAACTTTCCCAATGATTTCTCTGGTATCTTTTCAATTTCCTAGAATAAAGGACACCCAAAATCCAAAATTTTCCTGTATAAAATTAATTTTCTGGAAGTCCATTGCCTATTTCTTATGAAGTCAAGGATATTTACTCAATTTATGGACTTATTTCAAATGGAATTTTCTTCACATTGAGGTTCCAGGTCATGACGTATTAAAGTGTTTTGCTTTGGTTTTCCTGTTATTTTTTAGTTACAAATATGACAGAGACCAAAAGTTAAGGAGGCAATGTCTATCAATAGATCTGATGTTATTTTTTCAATTTTTTCATAACTGTAAATATCTCCTCCCATCCCTTTATTCTTTAGCACTAAATTAACAACACTGCAATTCAGCGATATTTCTTCCCCTTACATTGACGGCATCTATGGAATGTGGTTTCTACATATTTCCAAAGAGATCCCCAGAGGACTGGCACTTGAAGCTTATGGCTAAAGATTGAACAATGAAACAGGTCAGCTTGTCCTAAGAAATCAGGTCATTCAGCTGCATTTCTTGTTATCATTTTGACAACAGGGGATGGGGGAACAGACGCAGTTGTAAGCCAGCTCTTTGGGAGAGACACTTACTGAACACAGGGAAACAGCAACACTTCTACTGTAAAACCAAAGTTCATATTTAATACATACTCCAGTTATTATGGGTGCTGGTATTGCCTTTTTTTTTTAATCTATTTATGAGACAAATAAAACAAAAGTAATTTCAGATTGATGATCCTATATCTTCTTGCTTTTCTTTGGGTTTTTTTGTTTGTTTGTTTTTCTGGAGGCAATGCACCACTATTAAAATATTCACTATGGAGGACATTTTATTGCTGTGGATGTTTGCAAGAACAAATTAAACAATCACAATTTAAACAGTCACATATTTCTTTAGAGAATTTTAGCTTGTGGTAAGATGCTCAAGGCTTGAAATGGAAATTTGTTCAGTATCTATACACTTAAATATATATATATATATCCCTATGGTTACAAAATTTCCTTTGCTTAGTTATAAGCTACAGAGGACATGCGAGATTTTCTCTGTGTACACCCAGAAATAATTCTGATTTTGTCCACAAAGTCACAGAAGCCCTCCTGTGATGGGATAGTTCTGATAGATTTTGTCAGTCTCTATCCACAGGTAGCTTAAAGTGAAGACAGTGGTTGCTCCACAGCCTCTAACTACACCCCTCCATCAATGTAAGCAACCAGTGTGGACAATGATTTGGAAGGATGCTGAAGAGAATTACAGGAATGTCTGATGGTTGCAACGTCCTCTGTGGATGCCAAGAGAGCAGGCAGCTTGGAAGTGAACTTTTGATCTCCTAATAAGTAGAAATAGATGGAAATTGGAGAGGTTTTCAATTTGTTTGACTTTAATTCAGCTGCATCTGGGTGTATCTTGAAAAAAATAATTTTGAATGAAACATCACTACTTCTTGATGTTACTCTAACTTTTGCATACAAGGAGCATATATACACACAATAAATGTATATACATCCATATATACAATTTTCCAATGCTTTTCTAATATCTTCCCTTTCTCTTGAAATAATCTCATTTTATACTCAGAAAATGGGAAGAGTAACCGTTCATATAAGTGCAAATAAGAGAGAAAGTATGTCTGTTTGACATGCTTTTCACTGAAATGCAATCAATATCTGAAAGTGTTTCTAGATCTCTAAACTAGCTAAGAGAACAGAACATAGTCATATGATATATCCAACACACCTACTGATTCTGATTCTTGGCTTACACATACTTGACCTCAGACAAGTCTAAGTGAGAACTAGGAAGTTATAAAAATGCCATCAGGACCTTGTATTGGCCTAGAAACTGCATATTTTGCCAGAGGAACAAAAATAAGAAACACAAGAGCAGAGGCCCAAGCATGGTTTGAAGATCACCCCATACCTGATGCCCAGCTCAAAGTCAGAAAATTCTAGGCAGGCCAAGATCAAAACACGTGCTGTGAGTAGCAAGGACTGTACATTTACAAGTAGGTAGATGAACTGGGTAAGGTGGCCAAGTAGCTAAACACAACTGAAGAGTGCTGGGCTGTGCCTGGTATATTAAGAAAGGAGTAGCTGAGGCTGTTTGCCTCATTCTCTCTGGACAGCCAGGCTGCCCTGAACTGCTCTGGGACCAGCAATGTGCAGTACTTTACTGCCACTCCACTAACAAAGCTTCCTGAACAAATAAAACCAAATTAATGATTGGTGCATTAATGTGCCTCCATTAAGGGTCATATACTTTTTGCCAGAAGGTATTGGAAGGAAAAGTCACAATTTTATTTGTAGTTTTTGTTTGGTTGTGGTTTTGTTTGTTTTTTTTCTTTTTTTAAAGAATGGCCACATTTATTAAAAGAAATGTTTCACTGCAGTTTAAATAAGTAAATTAATATTAATATGAAAGAGCCTGTACAATTTTTCACTGAGGCACTGACCTAAATCTTTCACCAGAACAATATAGATGATTATCAGAACATCTACCTTGCCTTTTCTCTCTTTTAATTCTGCCAACCAACATTTTGTGCTGGAGCTTAAATAATAGGCCAGATTTTTTAAAAAAAGTTCTTCTTGCCTGTTCCCAGATGAAATAGAAATTTGAAAAAACAAGCCAAATTCCAATTTGGAGAGAATCTAAAGTAAGTCTGCTTTAATAGTTAGCCTTTGACTAGAGAGCCAGGCCGTAAGATGTTTGTGATCTTTAAGCTGTCACCTAAAAACCTAGGAAATTATGCTTCACTGCATCTCCAGAAAATAGTTTTTCTCTCTGCTTCCCAAAGATGCAGGATCTATTGAAAATACACATTTCATCTACATCTGTAGCACTTTGATACAGCACATCCTTTGATAGCAACTTGTTCTATATTGCATCAACCATCAGGCATTCAACACCCATGCTGTTCATGAGGTTCCATATTCAAGAGAATAAGAAGCAGTTGTACCACTACAACTCAGCTGGCATTCAGCAGTAACAACTGTGTTCATTTCAACAAGCTTGTCTTTTAATAATCTATTCTCCTCCCATTCCCCTGGGGAATTCAATATAACCATAGCTAGGTGCATAGAGTATACAAAATACCCTTCAACTTAACTGTGAAATTCTAAACCCTACTCATAATAAAAAAAGGTGCAGAAAAAACATCTGTGGAGCTGCAGGACAAAGTCTTCTTAATATCAGAAACACTCTGGTCAGAACATTTGGAAGATGTATTATTGAGAAAAGCATTAACAGAAAGGCCTATCAGGAACATTTCACCCAAACTACCACATTTTGTTTAACCCAGGGGAAATTTTAAAATCACCCTATTACTCTGATGGCTTTAGCGAGCCTGTTTCCTCTGGCTTGAATGTAACATGAAAGAGATCTGGCTTAACCCTAGAGCTCAATAATGCAGAGAACCACCTTAATGTCAGAGCCAGATTGAAAGAAATATTTTCATCTTGGCAGACTTCACAGAATCAGGAGTAGTGTCTTTTGATCAATGTCAGCTTAAATGCCAGCTGGCTGGCTAACACTTGAGCACTGAGCTCCACATTAGACCTACTTTAACTTCACCCACACTACCACTTATTTAAAAGCCAGGGATCCCTCATGGAATTTTGGAACTGTGAAATTTGTGACATCTGGACCACAGAATGTTAAAAATGATTGTCCTAGGCACAACAGTTTGCAAGTGGAGAGGAAGAAAATAAAACTCTCTGGAAAGATGTGTTCACTCAGTATCTAAGAGAGATAATGATGACTAAGTGTAAAATAATAATGTGAAAAATATAAACAGCAAAAGAATATTCTAAAGTGAGGAAAATGTGATGTTCAAAACCACAGTTTTAAATTATTGCACCCTAATTTTAAAACATCATTTCTATTGAAATATAAATGGTCACAAAAAACCAGCACACACTTGGCATGTCAAGATTTCTCTTAATGATAAACAGAATAAAACCACCTTCATTAACACTTTATACTCTCCTCTCATCCATGCTTATCCTCGATCAACTAGGAAGACTGACATACATCTTTCAATGTGTCAAGCTAATTCCTTTACTAGATTGATTATTAGCTAAAGTTCACCTGTTCAAAAGATACTGTCCCATCTTCTTCTGCACCCCTCTGCAGCAATAATTTTTAAACACAATTTCAGTTTATCCAAGCTGTAAATATTTTGTTTCTATGGTTTTTTCATCTTTCTCCCTAACTCACTGCTCTTTCTTTGGAAACAGCAGTTGCATGCTTTAGGACAGCATTTAAAATGTATCAACCAAATGGTTCCAATTGCTCTTATGCTTATTCAGTCATCAATGCCAGGAACTGCTGAAACTATTTTGGATGCTCCATACAAAATACAAGCCTATTTCTGACTTCTTTTTAATGGGTAGCAGATTCCTCATACCTTGTGGTTTAAAAAGGTTTCAGGTTGAAAATCTCTATAAATTGCTAAAGACAGCACACAACACTATGGATTAATTGTTGTCAGACATAATTTTTAACTTTCAGAACACTCATACATCATTTATAGCCATCTATGGTTTCAGTGACTATTAGAATATACTTCAAGGAAATTCATACTGTGGAGCTTAAAATTTGTTCCTAACAGCTCAAGAGCTTTTCTGAATTGTTTCTTGCTTATTATTCCTCAAGAATTTAAGAACAAGAAAACCAGGTTTTTGCTGTTTCAATGAATTATTACTCAGCATTACTGTTTTGTTCCCTCTCTGCCAATAAATCTCCCAGAAAACTTGTGCAGAGTCTCTGCTGTTAAAGTCAAGTAATAGAAGGCAAAGAACTGTAACTGCAGTAGCAGTACAGATGTCTAATTCTGAGCAGTTTGATTCTCAGGAATTTGATTATAGCTTACAGAAGATGCAAAACTTCATTCTTATTTCATAATTATACCAGGAATCAGGATAGGATATAGTATAATTTCTTTTAAAGGAAAGAAATTTTAATTACCAAAAACCCCCCTATGAACAACTACACTGATAGCAGAAGAACGCATGATCTTATCACACAGCCTAAATTTTAGGCCTATCAAAAATCTCTCTACTAAGTAATCCTAGATTATTTGGAATCACCTCTCTCAAACCTGGTGCTCAAAATTAATTAGATATACTAAATAGGAGTGAAACTGTAATGAGCATTTTGAAATAACGTTCCATGTGTTTAAAAAGTGTTAACACACTGATGGGCTAAAGTTTCCCTATGGTCCACATTGCCCTAACAAAAAGTCATGGATAAAGGCTGACAAACAGGTCTCTCTCTGCTTAAGTAATTTTGCCCATTGAATTAATTAAGAACAATGATCAAAGATGTGAAAATATCAAGAACCTTTTGGGTCATTTGCCTCTGAGTTGCAGAGAGGAATTCCATACCCAGGAGGAATCATCCCTCAGCTGTCTAGAGACATACCATTTCCAAGAGTGCTCTCCCTGAAGGTAAGACCAGGATATGCTGGAAAGGCTCTGGAAGAGCAATCTACACTTTGGCAACACTTATCCTAAATATCATTCTCGAGGGAGACATTGATATATTTTACTACGGAGCAGGCCTGGCATCCATCTATCATACACTGTGAAAAACAGAGAGGCAGGACCAAAATTTACAGCATACCACCCATGCAGACACACAATCCACCCTGGAAAAGCACTTCAGAAACAGAAAAGGATCCATGCCCCATTGTATTTTCACAAAAATACTGTGGTAACAGGTTGAAGAGGAAAAGGGCTTTTTATGGTAAAGGTGAGCAAGGATGGTGCCTGTCTAAGGCAATAAGGGCAGGTGTACTTAACAGTCCATCCAGAATGCTTAAAATATATCTCAATTACAACACTATTTGGATACATCACTCTCAGTGAACGCCCCTAGAGCTTTCCAACCTTACCCCATTATTGTAAGCATAAAATAAAAGTAGATTTACTTTTCAAGTGAAACAGATTCAGCATCACATTAAAATGTACTAAATCAGTTTGAGACATAAATGCATTTTTCCCTTACCATCATGGGTAAATTGCAGGTTCAAAGAGGGGAAAAAAAGTTTTGAAAAGGTTAAATACATTAATAACCCATCCTTCACCTTACTGATGAACATCATCTGATCCTGACCACAATGGTTATTATCAGAAACTTGAAGTGCATCTTTGCCTAATATCATATAAATTCCCTTTGAACATGAAATTACTTCAATCAGAAGAAAGTCAGTTTAGCATAGACTGATTTTCTGATAGTGGACTTAGTAGCTGAGTATTTATTTATTCTTCATTCATGACTATTTGCTGAAGAAAGAGAAAAACTAACACCTAGTCAAGTATAATATTACATATAAACTTTAATTATTTTTTTTCCCCTCAAAATTCCACCCTGTACACCTTGGGCTAGTTGCAGAACTGTGCCAGAGAGGGAGGAGGATCATTGTCCCCAGCCCTGTTTCTTCTCCATCACCTGCTTATATCTTGGACCTGCAGGCCCAATTGGTAGGGGCAAGTCTACTCTGTTTCCTTCTCCATCAGGAGTGTTAAGCTTGCTGGAGGGTGGAAACTAGGCTTGCAATGAGAACACACTTGCTCTAATTCCATTTTTATGGAAAGGAGAAACTAGTTGGGCTGAAATTGTAGCGATTATAAACATTGTGTTCTATATTGTCCCATCAGATTTCAAGCAGATGGCTCGGTTTATTCAGCAGATGTCTGGGTAGCATGATCTATTCCAGTGTTTGGCTACAAATAAACTGACAAGGCTGACCAGTCCTAAAGGAATTCATGAAAACTTCTCATCTTCAGAATAGTTCTCAACAGGAATAATTATGTATTACTAGCTTTCCCATGTAAATATATATATATATTACTGCTCCATTCATGATCTCATGGCCTTTTTAGACATATATTAGCTTTCCTCTTTCAGAACAAAGTGCCATCATCTTTGAAAGTCTCAGCTGCAAAATGTAGGAGTGAAAATTATGCTATGAATTTTTTATGATCATATCCTATTTGGTGTAAAGTTCAAAGGTCTATAAATATTCAAAGATATGTAGGATCCTGTGGAACATACTTCTGGGTTGTATTCAGATCTGATAAAAAACCATTTGTGACATGATCTACAAACAATTTTTGGAAATGTGTTGTATTAATTCCCTGCTCATAATGGTAGATAACACAGGACAAGACCTTTTCAAGTCTGTATACTTATAACTTTTACTTCTGAATTAAATAAAGTTCTCTGTAGGACTGCTAGCAGATGAATATTTTCTTTTTATGACTGAGCTGGAGCTAGAAAAAATAGACACTGCCAGTAACCGGGAGCTAAGCATACAAACAGAAGGGAAACAGAACTTCAGAACCAACTCACCAAAGCTCTACTGACAGCAAATTTTCTACCAAATAAAGATAAGGTCACCCATCTAAAAATTTCTTCCAGTGGCAGAAGTAGCATCTAAAGAAGAAACTACTTATTTCAATGAGGTTAGGATAAATCA
Source organism: Hylia prasina (assembly GCA_013397195.1). Lineage (NCBI taxonomy): Eukaryota > Metazoa > Chordata > Aves > Passeriformes > Sylviidae > Hylia > Hylia prasina. The sequence continues at coordinate 549,769 of VYXD01004002.1, forward strand.
TGGTTGCATTTTTGTCATTATAATAACAACATTAATTTAAAAACCTTTCCTAAGTCTTTTAGAACTTCTTTTATTCCAAGAATCTAAAGCTTGACTTTTTTTGTCCACACATTTGATTTTGACAACTTTCTTTCATTGTTGTATTTTAGAGTTTGATATAAACACAAAAATGTTAGCTCAGCCTCTGATATAACGATTACAGTTTGTAAATGATTTAGTTTTAGAGCATTTGCAATTCATTGGATGCAGCTAGAATATAAATGCAGATATTTTAGAGAATCTGTATTTAAAAATCTCTAAAATTAAGCATATTCTTAAGTTTGTCAATGAACTGATGCTTATAGCTATCATATATTTTGCTTGCAGAGGAATCAGAGCTTGGGAATAGGAAATGGGAATCTCTACAATATAAAAAATATTACTTGCAATACAACTTTGTATATTATTGCATTTGTGGATCACACATCTCCAGAGAAAACAGAATTGAGCTAATAGATATAATGCCCACACCTACAGGTTTACAAGAATCCCACACAAAAGCTAGAAATTTTCCTCCTGAAAATTAATACCAGCTGTAATATAATACACGTGCAAAATTCTCTGCAAGCTGAATAGCACCCAAAATTCCAGATATTTTACTTCAATGAAACCTTACAAAAACCCCATTTCAGGGCCATGCTAATGCAGGCAGATTTCTTCTGGGCTCATACCTGTGTTTCTGCAATATTTATGTTGTGATTTCATACAGACCTGGGGTTCTGCATTGCATTGCACAATGAACATACACTACAGCAATTTTACAGGCAAGACAACCAGATACCTATGGATTAACAGGCTCTTAAGCAATGAGGAACAATTTATATGCAAATTATTTTTGATCTGAGACTTAAACTGCAGCTCAGGTGAAACTGAAGTATGTGAATACCTTTTTTGAATCCAGACCTATATGTCTTAAGCTTTTCAGATCTACCTGCAGTGCACAGCAAAGTGCCATAAAAAGAACAAGAGAAAACTATTTTGTAGTAGAGGGATACGGCAGTGAACTTGAAAGTGAATCAAATTTAAAAAAAGAAAGAAAAAACAAGTGAGAAGCATATGACTGGGAAAGGAATAACTTTCTACAAGAAGCTGCTGCAAAGCAAAACAACATGAGTGAATTGCAGTTTGCCACAGTAGCTTAAAGCAGCCTTAAAGAAGCAAAAGTCTGTCAGTGAGAAAGCATTTCCCTACAACTCTGATTGTCAAGTTTAAAGCTCTAGGGCTGTCACCAAAAGGAACACAAGTTGTTACACCACAAACAGACATTTTTAACCCAGCTACATAACAGCCTTGCTTTTCAGTTACAAGGTGTTTCATTCTGTTGCACAGAGGCTCACTTTTAACTACCAGACTACGTTTATAGATCTTGCTAGTTTAACTTGTGATCAGCCTTTTAGCCATGAGCTACTGTCTCTGCTCCCATCCTTGCCTCCTTGCTTTAAATTAACTCCTTAATTACCACTGTACTCAAGTCAAAGCACCTTGGAGTGTACAAATGCTCTGTTTGAAAATGCCTCAATTTATCATTGCAAGATGAGAAAGATCTCAGGTGCACCCTAAAGTAACACTCCTGTGCAGTTTTTTAAGTTTCAGCCCAGAATTATGAGAGTCTTCCTGCCTGTCATGGCACAGACTATACCAGGACACAACATATTGTCTTCTCTTGAGAAGTACTCAGAGGATGCCACTATTGTTAAAGCCTGACCCTGAAGTGAGGTAGTCTCAGTAGGAAAATAAAATAAAAAATAATCATAGCTAATGATTTTCACAGTCATGTTTTGAACAGTTGCTATTTGAAGACTTCTGTTCCATCTGATCTTTCAATCAAGCTATGAAGTCCTGCTTTGCAGCCGTTCCCACTTCACCAGTATCATACCACAGGCAGGGCGTTCTCGTTTCACCCCGTGGAAATTCTCACTTTCACTGGGATAACATGAGGGCTTGGGTTGTCCTCAAGGCTACTGAGGTTTCTAAAAGGACAGACAGGAATCCAGAGGGATTTACCAGCAGCATGACAATCGGTGATTTTGGTGCGGGTCAGACTATTAGGTGGTTCTGAAAATCCCAGTTCAATCCTGTTTCCAGCTGTAGGCACCCAGATCTCTTTAAAACAGGGTTGCATAAGAGTCACAATAAGGTCATTTAAGGAGATCAAGTAAGCTTTAAGTGGCATATGGCTATAAAAACAACAAAAGCAGCTGTGAAATGATAACAGCTTTGGACATGAAGTACAATTGTTAGGATGCTTTTAAACTGCCTTTTCAGATAAGACAGAGATTAATAAAACAGCAGCAGCAAATACCATAAAAAAAGTTCTCTTCTAAGTAGAAATCTGTGACCAGAATTTAAAAAGTCACAGCAATGAACATTTTCTTCAAAAGAAATAATTGCACACTATTTTTCTTTTAATTAGATGTTACTAAAGAAATTGTTTGGACTGAATATTAAAGCATCAAATCACAAGTTGGCCAAAGAAACTGTGCTGATGAGGTTACCAGTAGTTCTCATAGTCGGTGGAGTCTTTGGGTTCTACAAATAACGTACAGAGAAGTTTGGACAAAACCTGGGGTTCCAGAGGACTCCCCACCACCTCCAGGAGCCAGTTCTCAGCTTCTCCTCTTTGAATGATGACTCTTACTAGTGTTCAAGAATTTCCTTCCCTACCTTCCCCACCTCAGCAACCTTTTCTCTCCACATACTCTGGGCTGCTGGGCAAGCAGGGAGAGGGAGTAGCTAGAGCAGAGCTGGCTCTCACGCAGAGGAGGAGACAGAGGAGTGGGCAGGACAAACCTGAAGGTGTAAGGGACAAGGGAGACACAAATGAGGGCACAGGGATACTCCCCTGGTCAGCAACTGCTGCTACCACACATCTTGGCCTCCCAAGGAGGAGGAATGAGAGCAGAGCAGCTGCCTGAGCTGGGTAGTACTTCAGGCATGTTTTCAAAGCAAAGACAAGGTTGACAGTCTGATCTTCTAGGCAAGTGACTAATTTTCAGTTCTTAAAATATCACTGACACAAAGAGGCACTTGAGGAAAACAGTGCGGGCAATAACCCTTAAATAAGTGTAAGTGAAATACAGCATTTCAACAATTAATTACAGTATGGCCAGCAACAACAAATCACACTACTAAATTATTATAAGAGATTATTCTATGTATGCAATTATATTTTCATTGCCTCCTTATTTACTGATTTTTTTTTCCATGAGATAGGGAGAATTGTAACTGCTGCTAAGACTCAGAGCAAGCGACTTACATCAGATGACAAAGGACTGGTGCAGCTAAGCCAGAAGTGGAGGCCATGGAATCCCATACCATCACAAAACAAGGTATCTGTTCTATGCTTCCCATCATGCTGCTCTCATATTGGCCTCTGCTAACTTTGTATCGGGGTCTGAGCAAAACAAACCAACTCACCAAAATGATCTAGTCATCCTTTGCTTTCAGAGTTTATAAATATATATCCTATTTGTTAGCCTTCACTGAACTGAGCTCTACATTCCACCAAAGGAAGAAACTCAGATCCAAAGAACCCCTCTGAGTAAACTGGCTTCATTTTAGTGAGAATTGCAATGACCACATAATGAAGAGTCACAAAAAATGAATGCATTTTAACTACCAGCAATGCTACAACTGCAGATGATACAGAGAACACTAACAACAAATCCTTGCATTTCTGGAGGGTTTGTATTTCACCTACTATCACAGGACTCTAGATTTGGGATGTAACTATTTTAGAATGCCTTTTCTCTCCTAACATTGTATTTTTTCAGATTTAAAAGTCTAGGCTTTTGTCCTAACAGTTCAGCAATTTTAAACTTCTTGGATTTACCCTAACACTACAGTTTTGAAGCTTTAAAATTTCAGGTGAATAAAAATCAATCCTAGTTTGGAAATAAAATTTGGGAAAATTTTCTAATGTCTGAGGGTTACATCAGCAGCCATTACAAGAGGTTTCAGCTAATCTGGGAGTAAAAAATTCCATCCATTTCCTTCATTTATGTACCAGAAACTGCTTTCAGCTGCTTCCACTGTCCCTACTGCACATTTATGTACATTTAGCTTTTCCTTGTGTTTACAGAAAATTCTTAATTATTTTGCCATGAAGTTTAAATTCCCTTCCTCATCAACATGGAAGGTCTCACATTTTGATAATGCAACAAACTTGGAGGAAAAACCCCCAAAATTCAGGAAAATGCCCTTTCTGGTCTTACTGCAACTAATGAACCCTTCCTTCATTGCTGATCACTGCTGCTCTGTTTGGCCCGCACTGCTGTTTGTACAGTTACATTGCAAAGTAGAAATGATTCATTTATTTAAGGTCAGAGACATTCTTTATTCTTTTAGAGGGTTGAGGTTTTTGCTTAGTTGTTTTTTCTAAAACCAGAAACATTTAAGTTGACTGGTTTGCAGTTTAATTTCAAAAGCTGAGGTAGCAGTGCAGTTGAAAAGGCAATGAACTCCTGCACTGAAATAAATGTCTGGGGGCAGAGAGAGGTGGGAATGTCTAATCTGGCTTCCTTCCCAGAACTGACATGGCACAAATATGTTGTTTTCAGTGAAGCAAAATGTTGACCCTCTAGGTAAATATTCATATTTATTTTGGGTAAAAGGGTAATTTCTAGTCAGGCTAAGTGTCTACTGAAGTGTGTCATAATTAGAGGAAGACTTTAAAAGATAGAAAAGTTAAACTTTTTTTTTTCCATAAAATACTGCTCTTACCAGTCATCAGCTTGATTTGAAACAAACTTCAAGGATCTCAGCAATAATAACTCAAGTTTATCAGAGATGTTACAAATCCCAGTTCTTCATGAGACTTGGAAAACTGGAGCATTTTTTTGGAAATCGAGATCTATAGTAGTTCTAGTTTTCAGATAAATATTTAAGACTGAATTTTTAAACATTTTGACAACTAAATACATGCATTTAGAAGTTGTTTTGAAAGAAACCTCAATTTTGTTTTGATATTTTTTCAGCTATCCCATGTGCATTATCTACATAATTCAAAAATAAAACCACAGATTAATAGTAAGAATTATTATTATTGTTAAAAAGTACACATAGAGTAGCCTCCTGATATGCATCCCGATTTGGATAATCTTATTTAGAGATGTCACAATTTATTCTTCCTATTTAGAAACCTGAAAACAATAATCAGGTAAACAAACACTCGAAGATGCATTTAGCATTTATCATCAAACTGCTCAAAGCAGTACACAAACAACTATAGAAATCTGAATAAAGATGTTATCATTTTTATCAGATAATCAAATAATTAATAATGATTTGTAATTTTGGTTTTATAAACATACACACTATTACATTTTCCCACTAACTACTTCTGGTACAAGTGCAGAACAAACCATCAGATAGCACAAAGGCTACAGACAGCTCCAAGTGGAGTGTTCAATGATTCAGTAACATCTTGACACAACTACCTGAAGTGCAATATTGTCAAAATACATAAATCCAGGGGTTCCCCTGCATTCTCCATACAGTCTACAGGTATCTTGTAATCACTTGATTTGAATGGAGCTTCAATCTGACGGCACATGCAACTCATTGAAGCTAAAGTGCTCCAATCCATTAAGCCTGCTCTAAAATGCAAAGCAATTATTAATAATTGTTTTTGTTGTATAAGAATTCCTTTCATTTGGCTTGTATGGAATGACAATGTACTATGCCACTTCCATTTATATTTCTTTTACTTCACTTCCTTGAATCTGTCAGGATCCATAGAATTCAAAACAGGCTTTGTTTTTTAACAGGCCTGCTTGTCCCGCAGTTGTGCCTGCTATCACTTTCTAACAAAAATAACACTTAAATAGAAAGTTATGAAATAAAAATAATTTTTCCTTCCTATAATGATATTTTTGTACCTCTAATACTGAAACTACTGGAATGTTTAAACATCAATTACTTTCGTCAAAAAGCTCTTCAGGAAGTTCATATGAAACCCAGCTCCATTAAAACAAAAGATAAGAGGGAATAATTTACCTCTATTGACCATTTTCCACACAATCTAATGCACTCATTTTTACTTCAGTTCACTTGCTTCTGTGCTCAAGTATTTAGATTTGATACATAAAATGAACTGGTTTCAATTTAATTATTTTCAAAAAACTAGTTTATTATATTTTTACCTCTACGGATGTTTTCTTTTTCATTATCTGGCTGGTAACAATTCCAATGCTAGGTAGGAAATTTCTTCCCATGGAACTCAAGAATATCATGCTTGCTCTACATTTCTTGATTGTAATGGGAATCAGATCATCAGTAATTATACAATCAAATATATTAGTCAGAAACATGTCCTTTCATCCAATGTCATGTCAAATATAAAAATTATAGCTTAAATTCCAGAAATTTGCAACATTTCCCAACAGTGATTGAACTCTCCTGCTCACACTTTCAAACCAATTTTTGAGTCCTTGATGGTCTAGCTCATTACCTTCCCTCGAAATAGCTGTGGACGTTGCTGAGAAAAAAAGATCTTCCTGTATCAAAGAGAACTTGTCATGATCAGAAAAAATAAAGACCTTATATTCTAATCTAAGCTTATTTTAATATATAGCTAAACAACCAGTTCTCTTTAAATGGATTTCATGCATTATCTATTTCTGACAAAATCATAAAAGAGAAAAAGGTGGAGATGCCATAACCAGGATGGCTCAGGCTCAGCCCTGTGTGAGCAAATACAGAAATCCTGAAAACCAGATAAAGGGAGTCAAGCCAACATGTTTTTATGCCTGTCAGCCAAGTATTTATGCATTTCCCACCTAAGGTGATGAATCTATAACCTTGAAGTGTAGCACAGAGTAACCATATTGTATTTCCACACAACAAGATCTTTGAACTTAGGCTGAACTCTGTTCAGGAGTTTTCTACTGAGGAAAGCAACTCCATTTGCATCGATCGTCCTAGCAGCTTTTCTCTTCAGAGCAGTGGGTTGTGCATTCTTGGCAGGCCTAGAGAGACAATTTATTTCCTACATGCTGTTTACATAAACAGAATGAGCTGTAAATTTCCAAGACCACAGATTATTTCTTAATGAACTTCAAAACACAGTTTTTACAGGCAGCAATGGTTGCAATAATTCCATATCAGCTATTTATCAGAATATTTTGTATTGAAATATGACAAGTTGAAGTGATTTCCCCTACATGTTTACTCTAGTATCAGGCACAAAATGTTAACAATTTTGTTATGTGAAACCAAACTGGCTCCTGACTTACATCTACAGCAATGACTAAAATTGAAGCAACAAAAAGTACTAGTTTAAATCGTAATTGTATTAATAACAAAATATTCAATCTATAGAAATAATTTTAATTTCATTTTTATTTGTAAATTTTAATAACTTTTCCAAAAGAAAAGCTGACTCTTTTTCGGTATAGTTCATTATTTTCCTCTGCTGCATTGAATGTATACATATGTATTTAACTCAGTGGTTTTACATGACGTCTCTATGTTTAGTTTATTTCTAATGTTTAGCTATATTATCTTAGAAAATACATAGGAAAATAACTTGTCAAGTTTGGATAAGGATGGGGGGTTTTAAGTTTATAGGTATCAATAATATTCAGATAGAAAGTGGAATCTGCATAAGATAAACAAAACAAGCAATTTGCAATTTTATTTGTTAAATAAAGTTGTTTAAAATATATCTGGTTCCTTAGAAACTTGAAGTATTAATAAACTAATTTTCAGTGTAAATGCAATTTAAGTAACATGAGTATTTTCCTGCATTTAGTGATTTAAATATATTACTTAATTCTGCCAGGACTTTAGGACACAGATTGGAAGATGCAGGGGAATAGTTGTTGCTTTTTCTGTTCTCCCAACTGGATTTTAATTTCTCAATGAATTAATTATAAACTACCTGAGAAAAACCCAGAACACTAAAATATTCACATGCATAGGGAAGGCAGTGTCTCTATCAACAGCTGGCTTAATATTTCAACAAACTAATTCCAGAAAATAACTTTGGCAGAATATCTAGGCTGCTCTTACTATTTTCAAAGGAAAATTGTTTTAATAGTTTGCAGCAAATAGAGTCATTATATAGATTACTTTAAATTCTATATGTATATAACACTTTATTTCTTTAAACTACTGAATACATGTTTAGAAAGTCAATTAAGATAAAAACATGTCTTTTATTTTCTATCCTCAAATGAAAAATATAACATCTTACTGCTGTACTCTTAAATCTCGGAGGGAAATCCAAAAGTGGTTACATTATGAACTGTGACAAGCCCACTGGTCAAAAATTAAATCCATGAAGGGCAATAATTAATTGTATTTACATAGGTAGTCTTTAGTCTCAAAGAATCCTGAAGCACATTCCACATACATTTGAAATATATCTTCACAAATCTTGAGATTCATGCAAGAGCTTAAAGAAATCCTATAAAACTTAGCCACTTATCCAGCACCTCTTTTTCACCACATAACTATCAGCTACTCGTTCAACAATTCTGAAAAGCAAATTCAAAAACTCCTCCACTAGTAGCACAGGAAATTAAAAGCATCTAACAAATTACTCCAGTCCCTGCTACAACTTAAAAGTTTCTCTGGGAGCCACCTGACATTTCCTTCTTTGATCTCCCCTTCCCCTTGTAAACCACAGAGCCCTTAGTCCTCAGATTTAAAACATACAGCTTTTTCATCTCCAGTCTCTGCAGTGGTAGCTGATGCATTGATTCTGTGCCTTGTAGCATTGGCAGCTTTATATTGCTCCTATCACACAATGATTTACAAATCTGTTCAGGGGAAAGACACTTCTCTATCATTATTTCTTTGTGATGACTCCACTGCACTTGTAGATTGAAAAGTTCTGACTGGTTGACAGGGATGCTTATCACTCATCTGCTTACCCTGTATCTGCTTTGTTAAGAAAGGAGAGTCAAAGATTCATGACTTTTATAATCTATCAGTGAACAAAGGGGTTATAATATATATTGTTGCACAGGACTCTATTATGCTGTACACACACAGCAGTTGTCACTGTCCTTTCCTCTGTCCATCACGTCTAGAAGCTCATCTCCTGCAGTGGCCAAGCACCTCGTCATACATCAAACACCTCAGATAATTACACAGTAACCAAAATTCTCTTTCAGACCCCTGAAGCAGCTGAAATCTGCTTACAGTTATCTCACTAATTCTAATGACAGCGTAGATTTTGTTGAGGATGGTTTTCAACTTATTATATAAAATTTAGGATGGTCATGGCTTCACACCCCCCTGCAGCCACGTACTGCACACCACTCACTCCCTCCCTCACCACCAGGACTGGGGAGAGAACAAAAAAAGGTAAGAGCTTGTGGGTAGAGGTAACGACAGTTCAATGGGGAAAGCAAAAGCTGCAAACACAAGAAAAGCACAACAAGGAATTAATTCTGCTTCCCATGGGCAGGCAAATGTTCAGCCATGTCCAGGAGGGTAGGGCCCCGTTACAACTAACCATGACTTGGGAGGACAAACACTGTAACTCCAAATGTTGTCTCCTTCCTTCATCCACTTTATCTACAGAGCATGATGTCACATGGACTGGAATGTCCCTTTGGTCAGTTTGGGTCACCTGTCCCAGCTGTGCCTCCTCCCAGCCTCCCATGCACCCCCAGTGTCCTCACCAGCGTGGCAATACAAACAGCAAAAAGGCCTCAGTTCAGCAATAACAAAAACATCTTTGTATTATCAGCTCTGTGATCAACACAAATTCAAAATACAGCCCCATTTCCATACCAGCCACTGTGAAGAAAATTAACTCTGTCCCAGCCAAAACCAGCACAAGGCTCCACAGTGCCTTGCTCTTCCCTTAGAAAGAAATGGAGAAAAAGCAAGACACTTTTCTGGTATCACCTGCTAAGCAACAAGCACATTTGCAGTTCTCATCCACTCCTTAGTGCATGTGATGCTGTAGTTAGTCAGGCATTCCCTCCCTACAGTCTGCAAAAAATATGCCTTTAGGAGAAAAAAAAAATATAAAAAGACAAAATAACCTAAGCCTTCTTTTACTTCTTTTTGAAATTCCACAGACATATTTAATAACATTAGGTCCTTACAAAATAAAGATTCGAGTTTTTGAACTAATTTTAGCAGAGCTGTGACAAAATCGACTAAACACAACAAACAATCATTAGGCTTTCTGTAGTTCTGCCTAATATTTGGCATGATCCCACATCTCCCTAAAACCCTCTGGGATCAGGACTAATGAAACAGTTGCAAATATCTTTTCTGAGTCTTGCAGTGATGAACCAAATGTTATTTTGATTTTTAGTATTTGACTTTCCATCTCAGGTCAGTGGTCTAACATCAGTCAAACCCAAGAGAGTAACTGGAAGTGACATAATTTGCAAAATATACCCAGCAGCACAATGAAAATGATGTAGTTAAATAAAAACAAACAGTCTGCTGGGTAACTGGGAGCTGAACTTATTTATTACAAATGGAATGACTCCACAGATCTACTAAAATGAAGCTTCTGAGTATAACTAGCAAATACAAAGGCATTATTGTTGTGTGCACTGTGCTGTGTACTCACTTCTCAGGGTAAGCTGGGATGATCAAAAGACTCACAAAGGAGCTCCAAACTTGGTTTCCCACCTTGACCTACCCAGTTACTGAAAAGACCCCATGAAAAGGGCAGTAGTATCAGGGCTACCTTTTTCCTGGCCTTAAAGGGTTATTCCAGCAGATGAAGCTTGCTCAACTGTCAGGGAAAATCTGGCCTGTCCATGCTCTGTGCATGAGAGAGGTGGTGCTGGGAGGGACTGTTCTGGCATTTAACAACTGGAATATGCTCTTATGCTCAGGACATCCTTTACTGGTCCATTAAAATGACCTCAAGGATATCTTTCCACATGTATAGCTCTAGAAATGTGGTGCACATTCTGACTTGATTATAATTCAGGTAGTTTCTATACAACAAACTGTTGACATTGCCATTTTTTTATTTTGTTACCCTAGCAAAATGTTTTTCACTTATGTCTCTGTCTGGAATGAATTTCACTTTGAAAACTATAACCAGTTTCAAACCAGAACAGGTAATTTACAAACACTTACACACAGAGAAATCTGACAAAGTGTGCTCTGTTTCATATTGAGACAGAGTTAGGTCTTAATGGAATGGAAAGGTAACAGAAAACAAACGAAAAGAACTTAAAAAATTGGTAACATTCTATTTAACAGCAGGGCAGAAGTTGTACTGCCAAAGAACTTTTTGTCAAATAATAATAGTAACGGAATAAAAAAGAAGCTACCAGTCAAATGAAACTACTGGCAAAATTATGACAGTTCTGTGCCATGGAATATTTTAATATAAACAGCAAGCTATTTACAAAAAGCTAACAATGAACTAATGATGCAATGGAGAAGGGATGTAATGCTGAGATATTAAGGAATCATTCAAGAACAGGCTCCTGTATCATGACAAAGTTTTCACTTACAGAGGTTATTTTTCCTCAGAGTACTTTGACCCATCTCTCAACAATATCTTTCTTCCCTTGCTATGCTGCTGCTTTCTAATGACCACAGCATGTTTCTGCATACTTCTTGAATATTTTACCAGTAGTGCTGCCATCCTCAGCATTCCATTCACTTGTAACAAAGACATCCCAAAATATCTTGTTTTGGATCTTTGTAGAAAATATTGAATTAGTTGACTTTGGATGACAAGATTTTTCCTGTCCATTAAGACAAATCAGAGGGTTCTCCATGTGAGGCTGTATTTGTATTGGCTTTATTTAAGTATATGTCCTATTTATACCTCCTGATTTTAGCCAAGTAAATATCATACAACTTTATGCGAGTATTTAAGACCCGTGATATTTTTCACAGAAATGATGCAGAAGTAAAAACATGGGTAGATAAGCAGAATCCCTAATCAAAATGCAGATTTATTTTTTCTCAACACCAGTGCACGTGCTAGCTCTGACATTTAAGATCACCCTTGAAGTTAGTATACTGATTTAGTAGTTAGTAGTAGTTAGTAGTTCTGATTTAATATGCAAATAACACTGAGATCTGGTCTGAAAACCAGTAATATTCTAGTCCCATTCATAGTGCATACCCAGAGAAAAGAATTTCTCATAAAGGAATGAGAAAGAGTTTTGGATCAGGGTACAAAAAGAATGCTTTGTTTCAGTTGTTAAATGGTTTCTAACAGAAATCTGCTATAGTAATTTCATTGCAACAGCTCAAGGGATTTTCTCTAATTTTTTTTTTCTTTCTCTATTACACCATTAACTATGAAGATACTTAAGAGCTGAATCCTAGTGTGAATAGGCTACAATACAGACTATTGCATGTTACCTTTTTTAAAAATTTTCTAGCACTAAAAAAGGCAAATTTTTTCATCCATCCTATAAGGTTTTTTGATCAAATTCAGATATGGTGTATGCAGGTTGAACTGTATCTTTTGAGAAAAAGTTAGTTTCATTTCCTACTGGTGCTGGGTTTAGAAAGATACCAGCTTGAATTGTTGCACTCAGAATAAACCTCTGCATTCAGCAGAAGATGAGGGAGAGAAAATAGAGTAGGCACCAGCTGAAATCCAGTGACAGATATAAACCAGAAGGACTAAACCTTTTGATCAGCAGTTTTGTTTGCTGCAAAAAAAAAACGTGAGAACCTCTCAAAATCTTTTTTACTGCTTTCCAACGTTTCTCAGAGTTATGTGATTCATCTCAGCAAAGGCCTGCTTTAGAGAACAACAGTGTTTACAGCCAGATGAAAGGTGGCAAGACCATAGAAGCACAATCATATGAGTCAGAAAATTATTTTAGATTCACCATTTACTTACCCTGCATATATTTATCTCTGCATGAACAATATCTGATTTCAGTGGTTATAAAGGACATGCATTTGAGGCTCACACTAGTATTCATTCCATCAGGAACTAAACTTGGTTTTGGTGCCTGCAGCTGCCTACTTCAAGAAACTCTTAAAACTTATGTAATCCTGTCATATTTCTTCTTTTCAAAGGGAAAAAACACCCGACATATTCATAAGTTCACCACACTGTGTCAAAAGCATAATAAATCGATCTTATTCTCCCCCTGCTTTGTTAGCCACACTTAACCAGTCATAGCACAAAAATATTGCCATGGCAACATATAGTGATAGCAACAACAAACAGCAAAGACATGGAGAGAACATCATTTATGTACAGTCCAGAGGCTTTTACTCACTTGAAACATTGCTGAGAGATTCTGAATAACAAATTAAAATTAGCAAATTTGCAATAACAGAAGAGAGGAGCAGAACTCGGGGATCTTTTCAAAGAATGTTCTTAGGCTCTTTCCATCTTTATGCACTTGTAACCTCGTTTCTCTTATTCTCCCCTGCTGTGGAATGCAGAAACTTTCTGTATCTGCCACCTGGTATGTAAATCAAAAGTGTTCAGGGTGTTGTATACTTTCCAAAAAGCTGGAAATGCATTTAGTTGTGAAACTATAACATCTAGGTGAGAAAATCATGCCTGCAGAAAGCAACATAGTAACTGATATTTTTTATGTAGAAAACAGATCTGCCCAAGAGCTGAGATGCTAGAGGGCAGGGCAAATTCTAGTGAGATTTATCCATTTTATAACCCAAATGTAACTCAGACAACCAATTTCTGACAAGCCATGATGGCAGCTTGGAAGGTTGCCTTCACTGTTGCTATTCAAGGAGAGAAAACCAGATGTTTGATCTTAATGAAGATCTTCTGAAATCAGACAGGTCTTAATGGATATAAAAATAGCAGTAGAGTGAAAAAAAAAGGGGGAGAAAAAATTCAAACATTGCTTCATAGCTTTATCAGGAACTACCTACAGTCAGGGTGTAGATGTACAGGGGTGACACAGACATTGGTAGCATCAGGTTGGCACAAGATAACCAACCAGTACGTTGGGGTGTTTGGGTACGTGTTCCAGGACAGCAAAGCACTGTTTGTGAGAGGAATGCAATACCCTGCACACACCTGATATCTCTCAGCACAGATTGCTGAATGACTGCGGGGCCTGCAAGGGTCAATTTGCCACAGAAGCCTTTATAGGAATATTAATTGCAATGGTGTGCAATTTCTGTGTAAGTCAACAATCTGACTGCTGTCACTGAATAAAAATAAAGTAATACCTAAAGTATTCCAATAACTACAGACTGGAACCTAGTTCTGTTGCCATTCCCATTATTTTTTCAACTCTATCCGTTCGAGGATATAAACTACTCTGTTTTAACCAAGGATGATCACACTAAAATTCTTCTCATTAGTCTTAGATCTGAGCATCAATATAGAAGAAACACCTGACACCAAAGCCAAGTGCACTACTTAGGGATATTCAGAAGTGATGAAGTTCCCAAAACCAACAGAAATCTTTCTCCCTCTCTCACTTATTTGCTTGCTATGGGGAATAATGATTTCTCAGAGGGTAGAATTATGATGTTTGATTTGGCAATGCAGTGGAAGCATCACACTGCTTATAATGAAGGCCCAAAGTGCTGTTTCTATTATTGGTAGCTGGTTATGTCACCAGAATGTTCTCACATGTCAAGAGCAGTTGTCCCCACTGCTGATTATAAATAAAATCATTAGCAGTCAGAATTTGGATTTAAAATGAAAGAGGCAGCAAGTGACTAACTCTTGCACCTCCAAATAACAGAATGTATCTGAGCTCACTTAGCTGTGAAAAGTGAAAGGTTTATCAGAACTAGAGAGAAGCCAAACTTGCACGCAAAAAAACTAGCTGTGGGAATGAGAAAGGCAGGAATGAGAAAACTGAGAGGGGAGCTTGAATGGAGAACAAAGGATTACTTAAATTTCTTCAGTATAAATTTAAAAGTAATACAGAGACTGAGTGAATTCCAGATCAGTGAAAATCAACTGCAGTTCCTAAAATACAAGCCCAGATGGCTGACTGATGTAAATAAATGCAACTTCATCGGCCCATAGGGAACAGGATCAATGTTTACCAGCTGAGGTTTTGGCAAATCCACCTTCTGAGGTTCAATCAACACTCACAGGTTCTCAGGTCAGTGGACAGAGATTTGTAAGATTCATTCCCAACCTACTGTGATGACAAATAGATATTTTTGAGGTAAAGAGGAGATCATTGCTCACCACAATCATTCTTCACTTCATTTTTCATGCTAGAAAATTCTACATATTAACATCACCAAACCCATATTTTGGCAGACTCCGAGGATTTCCACTGAATTTTGCCTGCCAGCTTCTTTCTATGACTTACCAAATAAGTTATGTACATGATACCACAGAATGAATTTCAGATAATAATTGGCCTCGAAGTACAGTTGATTTGAATTATTTTAAGAAGAAAAATATAATCTGCATCAACAGGCCTATAATAAGACATCTTCTAAATGCATTAGTACCAGAGATCTGTGCTTTGTGTCTTGTCTGTAGGTCTAATATTGGCTTGGAGTAATAACTACAAGCAGTAAGGGAGTATTTCAGTCTCGGGTGTTGATTTAGCTCTTGGACTGTGAATGCAAATTAGGCTGCTGTTTGAGTGAAGGACGTGTGCAACTGGTGAAAATGCACATGTAACTGAACAAATACCACTGACTTCTGTCAAGTCAGCAAGAATTGATTAGGAACAACAAGTAGCAATGAATTCTGAACTAAGACACCAAAAGCATCAAGTCCTGTGGCATTGTTACCTGGGACTTATGTGCTTAGAGAAGCCTAACAACTTGATCAAGGATGTGATGGATGGCAAAGTGCTATCAGGATCAACTCTCTGCTACTTCCCATCAGCACATCTGATTATTCCCCAGAAGGGAAATCACTCTGAGTAACATATTTCTCTGCATATTATGGTTTTTTCTCTAATTTTAGGTCTTTAGAAAAGGTGAACACAGGGAAAATAAGAACTATTATGCACAACAGGTGAAGGGAGATGAGAGAGTAGAGGCACTGTTATCTCCTAAAGGTAGTTGTTGGTTATCGGGGTTTTTTCGCTTTCTTGTTTCCCTCATCACCAATAAAAACATATTTCCCGAAGACAACTGAGGAAGATGTAGGGAACATAGCAAACCACTGCAAGCTTTCTCCATGACAATGCTTCCAGGTAATGAAATATGATACTAATTTTAATTCAAGGCATAAGTCACAATAACCAGAACACATACTGGACATCTGAAAAAATTCCAAAGCTGAGCAAAATACTTGCTTTGATATTTATAGTAGGAAGTAGAAACATTTGGTTAAATAAAAATTTTGCTGGAGACAGTTGCATATGGATTGTTCTGGAACCAAACCATTTTTTTAAGAAAACACTGCAGCTGTAGTACTTTACCATAAGGAAACCACAGTCATTTAAAACATCTAGTACAGACAGAAATGTGAATTGAATACTAGCAACATCTGGTTGGAGACATTTTGTTTCCATAGTTATTCCTAGTCAGGGTTTTTTAAGCACCTTGAGCAGGTGCTAGCCATCCCATTTAAAAATCAATGGCCCTTACGTAAGAGGCACAACCTGAACTTCCACTGGAAAACTAAGTTATACACAACTATTTGTGTTTTTTCTCCTTGCACAACCTCAGGAAGCACCAGTACATAGTGTTGAATTGGGCATATCATTAAATAACATGTCTTTGCAACCCTATTTTAAAGTGCTATCCCCACACACATAAGCCTATAACTTAAAAAAATGCACATAACTGTGAAAACAACACAGCAAAGTTGCTCAGTCCTCTGCTCTGGCTGCTTGAGGGACACTTCAAGTCCTTCATGCCAAAAGCATAGTTTTATTTCTCTGAGCCTCCAAGGACACCAAGAAGTGAAGTGCTTCTGGAGAATGAGAAGGGAGGAATGCTACCACACTAAACCTACAATATATGAATTTCTGAAGGCTTTGGAATGAAGGGATAAAAGACACCAAGGGAAAGACCATCATTAATGAGTCCAGAACTGCTTCATGCACAGCCACATGGAGAGCCTGCAGGGTTCCTTAATAAATCTAACTGATGATTTGCAGGAGAATCTGCAAGCAGACATTTCAGACATGTCAGTCTCTATGCTTAGCTGCACACTCTTCTTACTGCTTTAATTGAAACATTGAGTCTGAAGGTTGTTGGTTTGTTTTTTTTTTCCCTAAACACACCAAGCATTTTTTTTTTTTTTACTTTCTCCGGGTCTAAGTACATTCTATGTAGCAAGAATTAAGCTAATTCTTATTTGCAGGCTGACAAAATTCACATTCTGATTGTCTTTCTGGCAATACCGATTGTTCTGTCAACGCTTCTGAAGCTAATTCTGGGTTTGTTCTTTTGTGTTATTTTGTCTGTGAATGACAGACATGCTGCTGCCCATCAGTAGCAGGCACATCAATAAACACACAAGTGTATACTTTACATGCATGTGTTTGTTAAAGGACTTCATATTAGCATCAGGGATACTCCACTTGGGCACAGACAAGAGAAGATACTCATAGACCACATTTTAAGATGCTTTAAAACTCACTTTAGAGACACAACACTATTCTTTCAAAGGCAACATTAGTGCTGAATTGCACAAACATGACTTCCAAATGACCCCAAAGCTCTCGGATGACCCACTAACAGGAAGTTCACTTCAGGAAGAGAGACAATCCCAGGGATAGCATGAAGAAACCCAAATGTGGGGCATCCTAACTGTACACTGGGAGTACTGGAACTCTGTATGGTCTCCAGACCCCCAATGCTTCGGGCACATGAAAACTGTAATAGGCTTTGCAGTAACACTCTCTGATCAATTCTCATTCACCTGTTGAACCAATCCACAATTCCTGGAGGCCTACCTGGCCTCCAAAGCAAAACAATTCTTTAGAACTGAGATCAGGACCCTCAGAGGTGGCCTCTCTCAGCCAATGAAAACAAAATACAGCTGCAAGTTTGGTTTAGTCATGCTGACAGGAATGCAGAGCTATTGCCCCAGGCTCTTCAGGAGAAAGAGAAATGGGCAGGCTGACACTTCTCTGTTCCTCTTACAGCATTCTCTTCCCTGTGTGGTACTGCCTACCTACCTCCCAGCAAAAGCAACCATTCACACCTGTCTGCAAACAAGAATGAGTTAAAGGGTATCAGCTGACAGAAATTGCTGGAACTATAGACCTAGGTGTTTTATTAAAGAGTATTCACTTTTATGCTGCTAATGGTGCAAATAAGAAAAAAAAAAAGAAGTATTAAAATTGTATATGGCAGCTGATATGTGAAAAGCAGTGCTCTTCCTATTTCTTCCATGGACCTCTTATCCTAAGGCTTTAGAACTACACAGCAGTATTTCTGACTCACGTTCCTGAGCTCCTGGAAGCAGCCTGCAGCCCAGTGAAGCTGGAATAAATGTCCTTAAGTAACATCAGTAAACTTATAAAGTGAGATCTTTAAACTCAAGAGTCTAAAAGAAAAAACTAGCTTGTCAGGTGTTTGATTTCAAGCTTTCAAAATTCTAGTGCACGACAATACTTTTTCACTATTTTAAAAATGATTTATAGTTAAAAAAGGAGTCTCCCACACTTTTTTGTATTATCACATGGAATTTGTTCATTATTGGTGTTAGCAAATGAGCAAAGGAGAAATATTCTTACTGCAGATCCTATATCCTCACCAAAATTATGCAAGTGAAACTTAACATTTTGACTAAATCACAGTAAACATCACAAGAAATTCACTTGTTCTCCTCTTGTATCCTCCTCCACGTTTTTGAGTTTGTTATTTTTTACAGAAACACAACAAAAATCTTATCTATCCAGGAAAGTATTCCTCACTCATAAATACAACTTTTGGACAAACTGAAATTGTTCTCAGAAGCAGATCTCTCAACAGTTGTTAGGTTGTTTTTTTATTATTATTTTTCAAATGCTTCTTCTATTTCTCTTTCTTTAATACATCAAAATAAAAGGAACAGATGTTAACATAGTTCAGCCAAAATTGAAGCAAGCCCTTATGGTCAGGTCTAGCAAGCCAGGAAAGATATCACTCCAGTGGAAATACTTCCAAAATAGATAAAAGAACACAGGAACACATAACACTACACAAAGTATCTGCAGGACAATCCTCTTGGTAGTGGACATATCTGACTCTTGGGTACTTTTTTAAAGTATGCCAAAGTAATTTTCATTTCCTTGTTAAGGTTGGACACAGCAACTATGGCCTCTCTCCAGGCAGTCTACCTTGACTTACCTAGACCAAGTGCCACCTTGACTTACAGCAATCTAGACCTACAGGACAGTCAGCAATAGTGGCATAAAAACTGGCATTGGTATTTGGCGTCTCATGGTAAAATAATGTCAGATTTATAAAGGATGAGGTTTGCTCCATGACACTTAATTTTTAATTGTCTTTACAGCCTAATTCTACTTCTTTGAAAATGACTTGGTAAGACTCACTTGATCTACTCTAGACCAATATGTCCAGTGTACAAACTCTTCCATCACCCTGTACCTGTCACTGACATGAGCAGAAATCTGCAAGTTAAGCAGGTAGTTACTATCATATATGTGCTGCTCACATCACTGCTCACAATAAAAGGTTTTGCAATATCAAATCAGGGCCTCAAAACACAGCTATTCCAGCAGCTGTTCTCTATTACCACTCTGTTTGTTGTTGTCTTCTGAGAATATCAGGAAATTTCTGTCTTATTGTAGACTGGGTAAAATAACCCTGAACAACGTCTTTAAATAATACTGTCATGTGCATAATGCCCCTCCTTTTCAAAGATCGATTATACCTAACAGTTATTCATTGGAATTTAGTTAGATATCAAGTTCTTTCTGTATAACAGTAGTAAATTGACTCCCATGTCTTAAAACCATAGTTTTGTTACTTAACACAGCAGAACTGAAGACATTCAATATTTGGAACAACCTAAATCTATAGGAAGATGCTCTGCTTAAACAAGGAGGTTGACCAGATGACCCACTGTGGTCCCTTCCAATCTGACCCATTCTGTGACTGAGTGATTATCATATTAATAAAAATGCAGAATTAATAAAAAATGCAGAGAGAAAAGCAACACCAATATGCAGATTAAAAGGAGGCAAAAGAAAAACATTGGGTTTTTTTAGGCTAAACCTGACTGAATCTACGGAAGACTCATTAAACTGTCATCATCTGGTTGTTTATCCCATGCTATTTCAACAATATCTAGCTGAATAGAAAAAAAAAGAAATATTGGAAATATTTAAGCAGGAAAGCTCAAAGCTGTGTCTAAAAAGACAAAAAAGCCTCTCTTTTTTTCTAAATGATAGCATTTAAAGGTCCATAGAATATGAATGATGTCTGGCTGTCTGCTCTGCTTCTCAGCACTGCAATCATGGAAATGGCTTTCCTATACTAACCCTACAGTGAAAGGCTGAAAAAAACTTTTATTAGAAGCTGTTCAAGCCTCTAAATGTTTTTTTATGTACAGCATCATTAGAGGTCAGTTAGTTACTGGTGTCTTCCTGCTTTATTTAATCTGCTTTATGCAGGAAGAACTCCTAGATCAGCAGTAGTCTAAACTGCACAAAGATGCACACAATTTATATATTTTACCCAGCCCTACTAAGCTGTGCAGTGTGAGTGCTGAATTACCACTGTATTATTTAGACAAAAAAGTTGGAAAGCCAAGAAAGAGGCCACAACTATAGGGCATTTCCTCAACCTGGATCAATAAATTAAAAATTATATTACCAAGGTGACACACGATCCAGACATGGATATCAAGTCATAAACCTTTTCATCCTAAAGTCACCAGACCTTTCTTTGGAGCTGTGCAAAAACTGGTGCAATCTGTTTTCTTTTTGGTGGCCCACAGGAAGGAAGTTCATAGTCTGAGCCAAGAGAATGTTGCCCCTGTCACTAGAATGTCAAAAATCTAACTATGGGATGAAAATACAGACTGAACTGGGACAATCAGTTCAACAGGATGATCATATAAAGATGGATACTACATGGCAAAAAAAAAATCAGAGGCAGAGAAAATTAGTAACTGCTCTGTTACCACAATTTTAAAAGACAGACACCAAAAAAATTAGGGCAGAAACTGTAATTCTGGAAATGACAGCAGGGGCAAGAGCCTCTGTTAAAGATTTTAACAACAGTTCATAGCTTTACACTGATTTTTACCTTTTACGGTACCAAGAGATTTACCTTGAATTCACATTGCCTCTGTATTTACCACCTTTCTCTCCCACTCTTTATTTCAGCCTCTCCATTTGCCAATATGTGTTTGTAGATTATATTTTTATTGCAGTGGACGTGGTTTTGTCTGTTTGAATGGTCTGGCAAAATTCGAGAGACTTATAGCACCAAAAGAATAGAGTTAATTAACTATTATCTGTAGTGTATAACCATTCTGCATGGAAAAGTCTTACTTCAGCAGTCCATCAGTATGATTGGCTCTATATTGTAGCTTCAGTAGAAAACTTCATAAAGGATTACTAATTAAAGCCAATTCTGTAAAGTAGACTTAAGTGTTGATCCAACACATGAATTAATCACTTAATCAAACCGGTTCTGCTGGTTTAACATGTTTCCAATGTTTTGAAGCTTTGAATTGTCAGCTCATCCCTCAAGCTAGACAGCATCTAGCCAGCATTTAGGTTAACTCAGAAGAAATTCAATCCTTCTAATTTGCCAGGCTGGACTCAAATTTCTGTGACAAATAAAACAGATTGTAGGTCTAGCATCAAAGAACATGGAAGCAGAGTCTCAAGCTCCAAATGAAAAGGTAAGGAGTTGGAGACAATCTTAAAACCCTGGGTTGGGTCTCTGTATTAGAGATCAATGAAGAAAAGCCAGAATTTCAAGGAAGTTCACTGAGTAAAATGCGTGTCACTATCAAACAGGGTCTTGTATGAGACAATTTTCATCATGTTTTGAAAAAAATAATTATATGAAAAATTACCAGAATTTCCTTCCATGTGTTCATCCACAGATCTGCTCTCCTGACAGTGCATTGCAGAGGCTGGGCTGGCAGAGCTGCAGAATGTCCTTCACTCTGGCACACATGTGCTCAGATCCTAACTTCCATAACACTTCCAAAACACGCAAGCTGCATCTGTCCTGCATCCCCCTAATTACTAATACATAAAGAAAGGTCTAAAGCATTTTGAAAAGAAAAAACCAGACCCATCAATAAAATAGCTACGCACACTGTAGGTCTGCAGACCTTCTTAGAGCCCCTATTCTAAATCCAGACCTCCCTCCACAGTTCCAAACCTATCTGATTTATCTCTCTCTGCATCCTGTTGCACTCTATGTCATGTGAATGTATAAAACACACAGATACATAAGAACACACATAAATCTTTTTTATAGAGAGAAATCTCCCCAAAGGCAGCATCCTGTAGACTCTAAATCAATTTATTTTAATCTAATCTTCATCTCTAATGGTTTTCTTGGCTGCAGCCATCAAGGAAACATCCTGGCAGGTGGGAAAGAATGAAAACATACAACATTTGTTTCTAGTCGTTCTTTGCACCATGTAGTTTTGACTTTCTAGTACAGAAATGCCTGCAAACACCATGAAATATGACTGGGCTTGGAAGTGACCTCCAGCGCAAACTTACATCTGCACAGCTGAGAACTCCCTAAAATATGGACATAAAGTTGTCAGAAACTTCCTAAAGCATCTTTAAAAATTATTGAAGCAAAGTTGGAAACTGAACTTTTCTACCTAAAACCAAAGCTGAAGTGGAATTTTTCCATATAACCATTTCATCAAATGGAAAGCCTTTTCTACTTCTAGGACTTTTCCTTTCTTCCTCAGTACACAAGTTTCAAGTCATCCAAATTGGTTTTCTATTAGGAACTAAGACCACAAGCTCCTAGGAATCTCCATGTATTGTCAGATTTTCGCTCCTGTTGCCAAACTTAGTGCCTTACTAATTGCCTGGGGCTACAGTGCTTTGCTTATAGAAACAAATTATTTTCTTGATGGAACAGCAGGATTTGCACCTGCAGAGACTCAGCTTAGGAAGCCTGGCAAGCAATCAAGTGGGCAGCTGGGGAGCCTCACTGCCCAGCAGCCTGCAGAACTGGCCTCTGGAAAGCCAGGACTCCTGTCAGGTCACTCTCAGCTGGTGAGCAGCTCGCTGGCAAGGGGCCTGGCAAAAAACCACAACACTCCAGAACAGCTTAGTCTATGCATCTCCTAACCTGACTTCTGACAGCAACTCTAATGAGTCAACACACTGATTAAAAAAAAAAAAAAATCTATTCTGTGACATCAACATTAAACAACAAATGAAATATATCACCAAAAAAAACCCCAAACCTTTTTAAAATGCTAACCACAATTTTCCTAGATCCCTGAACCCTCAGGAAGAAAATCAGCTCGAGGTTAAGTCAGTGTTTCTTGCACATGTTGCACTGTGGAAAATAACTGAGAGCAGAGCAGGAAGAAATCCCCGGCAGTACCCTGGTCATGTGTAATATAATGTCTGCACCACATTGGTCAAGGTTGCTCTGGGGCCTGTTCCTTGAAAGGCCATGGCTGTAATTCACATTCATTCACACACCTCGTAAAATTGCAGAGCTGAGTTACTAACAGTGGTAACCACTTATTCTTTTGACCACTAAAACAATAAAAAGTCAGTTTGATTTTAATTTATTAACTGAAAGGAGGTTGGTGGTCACAGATTAGTCCTCTCTGGGAGTCACTGCAGATCCCAAGCAATACTTGATCTGGCACACAATAGCTGTGCTACAAAACCCTGCTGATGGACAGATAAAGTAGAATAGACACCAAAATCTGCTGGTTGCTTTAAGTCACACTCTTCAGAGCCACAGGCAGCTTTCTATCAGAGGGTCAGATCATGCGCATATCACCACATGAGAAAAAGGTTTCATCTCATCTATTACTTCAATAGGTTTGCACCTGGCCCAGTATTTCTCTCTTTTTTTTGCCAAATTGATCTGACTGCTGTAGCTGGCAGGAGAAGAGAAACTGCTCGAATTTTTCACTGAGCTTTCTGGTTGGCTTATTCTCCCAAACCAGACCTGTACAACATATTCTGACTTGAAGAAGCAGCTATTGAACATGGAATTTTCTATCACATTTCTTACAGAATAATTGTTAGGTCAAATCTCACACAAAATTAAATGTTGAACAAACAAAAAATTGCATGAAAAAATATACAAGACAAAGATTAAATATCTCTGTTACTTCAGTTTTAATTTCTGAAAGAGCTCCTAATAAACACAGGAGCAACACTACTTAAGTAGTATCCCTAAAACCATGCTCACTCTCTCAAAACAGCAGTAGCTTCACACTCAGCTCTAAATGTTTCACTCAGTTGCTGCAAATACATTTGAATTTAGCCTGTAAAAATAGTTATTGCTGAATTATCAAAACAAAAAAGAAATTAAGAAAAACATTAATTGATAGGATGAAAAATAAGAGCAGGCTTTCCAGTCTCCCTCTTTCCCTCCCCTCCAAACTGGGTCAACAAGGAATACATGCCAAGAGAATGTGCTTTATTCACATCCAAAAAATCAAAGTTAGCATCAATCATTTTGATCACAAAGTATTGATCCAGCTACTCTCAGCCCTCCAAAGCTACCACCTCATGTCTCCTAAAATAAAATGCCTTTTCTCTAAGTATATTAAAGAAAATCGTATGGCAAAAAACTGACCTCCACATCATAAGAATTAAAAATTAATTCCAAGACACGTGGGTTTGGGTTGCATTGGTGGGTTATATTCACTGCAACACAAGGCAACACAACCAACTTACAACACAAACTGTTTTCTTCCACAGGTACTTGAGCAATGCTGTTGCAAGAATCCAAAGGCAGTAATATAAGGGAAAATAATCTTTACTATTTAGCAGTTATTGGTATAAATCAGAGTTCTGGATGAAGAAACAAAAGTGAGGTAATTTTAAGGAAAGATTTTTAAAAGTAAACAAAAATATGTGAAATAAAAATGAAAAGCATCTGGGAGCATTCTAGGATTTAAAAGCCTCCCAGAACACTGACATTTTCACCTTTGCCATCTCTGTCAAGTACCTTGCTCAGTACAGTTTCTGATTAGAAAGCCAGAATGGGACCATTCGAGATGCTTCCACTTGCCGATCCTACCACATGGAGACTGTTCAACAAGAACTTTATTGGTTCATGTGGTGTTCTATGAAATATAGAAGCTATTTCAAACAATCACACACACACAAAAAGAGAAGAATGAAGATCTACTATTAAGAAATCAATAAAAACTTGAATATTTGAATGCCAAGATTTCATGTCAAAGATCTTTTGAAATCTCTATAAATTTTTCCTCCTGAAAATGTAATCACATTATTATCACTGTAGGCAAGACATCTTTCATGAAAGCTAGTTCCTATTTTTGACCCTGACAGAGCTCTGTACAGAACTTATAAGCAAGGAATGTCTCCTTTCCAAACCTCAATCTACTTTTACTTAGAACAATAAAATTATTGTAAGTCACTTCTTTAGTCATACCTTTTCAATATTATTTAAAAATTCAACCTCCCAAGAAAGCAGTTCCTCATCTTCTGCGGACCTTTCTCACTACCTCAGGCAATGGACATCATTCTGTTTAGTTTTCCATGTGAAATATATATATATATGTATATAAAGCCACTAATCTTTATTGACATAATGTTTGGTTTGAACGCCTTAGCCTATTCTTTCTCTTTTGGTTCCCACAATTATTTGCTTATTTGAGATTTATAGTGGGCAAACCAATCTAAATTTCAATAAAGGAACCATAATAATCCCAAACTCACTACCACTACCAAACTGCTGTCTAGTTTTTGAATATGTTTCCCATTGTGTCTTGTAACAGCTGAAGAATATAGGAAGTATTGAAAAAGCTGTAGTTGTAGACATACTACTAGCTTGACATGAGCAGTTTAATTTTAAAGCCATTGCTTTTAAATTTTTCATGCTTAACCATCTTCATTCTTCGGCATCATTATAAATTGGGTAGAGTAAGAACTACCATAACAGTAAGAGGTTTTGAAACACTGTGAATTGACAAGGCACCTTTATTTTTTCCCCAGTAAGATGACTATTAGCTCTTAGATAATTCAAAGAACTTAAAAGAATCTGCAGGATCTTCTTATTTCTCACTGTTTCTTATATCTACGGAGATTCTAAGAATTATTAAATATTTTAGTCCCCCACTAACCTCCAAACTGCCTGTAGTACACTCATTTCAGACCATAAGACAGGTAAAAAACAAGATCACTTTAAACTGCATTGCCAAGTCTTTCACTATAATGCATCAAATGTAGTCTTTGTATAGGAAAGTGCTCTCCTGAGTGGCCTAGATATTGGAAAATAGTAGGTATCCAACATTGCAGTTTCCTTTGAAAGTCTCTTACATTTTTCAAGTAACAGGAAGTAAAAAAATGCCTTTTTTCCTTACAAATATTTAGTGCAATGAAAAAGGCTGTTTGTGTACATTCTCACTGAAGTATGGAACACAGTCATTAAGTCTCCCTGGCTATTAAAGACAAAGGCTGGATAATTTCAAACATATCCATATGAAACAAAGGGCTCCTGAATTTTAACTGAGTGCTTAGCACTGTGACAATGAAGCAATAAATACTTTCTATTCTTTTCATTCCTCTAAGCTACTTTCTCTCTTCTTATATATCCATAATAGAAATGAGAACAAGTTTTCAGCTTTTAAACTTTCCCAGATATGTCAGTGTCACAAAGAATGTGTCAAAATCAACGTGTATTTCGAGCTGAGCTATCATCCTCAACTAAGAAAAGCAGTAGATGGGGTTAGAGGTAGCCCGTTTATTTTGCTGGCAATTCATTCCATAAACTAGCTTTATTCACTAGCCCATGAACATCACATACATTTACACTCCCATTTCACACTGCACTACATCAATCTAACACCATCTCTCAAGGGGAACTGTCTATATGCAGTCCAAATGGCTTTTCAGATGAAAAATAAGGGCAACAGCCTTTTATCTCAGGAGACTTGGGTTCAAAGCCTTGTTTAGGTCACAAGTTAAAATTAGTTTGGTGCTCTTATCCTTCCTCACGTTTGTGCTCCTGACACAACTGCTACTCATTCAGGCACCATCGGGTGTGACTGGCAGTCCTGGCTGCAAGGCAGGCTGCCCATGGCTACAGAGGAAGGGGATACTGTCTGTGATGTGTGTTGACGTGGAGGAAAAAAGGGAACCTGAAAGGAGAAAAAAGATGGAAGAACTCAGAGTTCTCATTGGTTTGGGCAATATGAAAACTATCCTGGTCTCTTTTTGTTAATGGGCAACAAGGATGTTGAGGCAGAGCTGTATTTCTGACTTTTGACAGTGAAGGGCCTTCTTGTGTACCTTGGTTACCTCCAGACCATATATAACATCTGCAGTTTCTCACTGCCCACTCACACAACAAAGTGAATGAGTAAAATCATACTTTAAACATTCTTGTGACCATGATTAAAGAGCCATCATTTTTCAGACCTAAATACTGAATCCTTGACATTCAGAATTACCTGACAAAGAACCATCACTTCTCAGGAATTGTGCAACAGTAACACAGTCTTGGACTATTTACCTCAGGTTCTCCCTGGTTTCCAGCTTTGAAGATATTCAGTCAGCTAGAAGGAAAGACAGTCTAGAATGCTGTTATTCCTGCCCAGAGCTGTCAATCCACACTAACAATGAAAGACTTGTACTTTGTTGAACATAGCAGTAAATCAGTGCCATCTGCATAGAACACAGCAGCACCATCTGCATTATAAATGTCTCACTGAAGTTCATTATTGCATTATGCCAATTCAATAGCAAGAAATTGCCAGAAACTCTGTTGTACACCCAAGTGCATGTTAAATTTTAGCTTCTCCTACTTTCCACTGTACCAAACAGTTTTCCTAGACATATGGGTATATAAAACACTGACAAGCAATTATAAGCAAAGTGTGTTTTACACCTAAATCCATGTAACAAGTTTATCTTAACAATATCTCCAAAGTGAAGAATTTAACCACAACATAAACCCTAATGTGTTTATTCACAACTATATTCCTGTGAAATAAAGCAAGGTTATCCTCACATCACAGATGAATACTGAAGTGCAAGACAGAATAACTTGCCCAAACCTGTACAATAGTAATTCTGAAACAAAGCACAAATTTGAAAACCAAATTCTAGACTAGCTTCTTTTCCATATTTCTGAGATAAGCTCCTACTAAAAAAACCTAAGTATCATTTTCTCAAATATGATATGATAAACAAGAAAGAAGACATGAATGACTAAATTACTTTAAATGGCAATTAGAAAGCACGCAAAATAAAAAATTAATCTGATGTGTACCGTGAAGGAAAAGATAATCTCCAAAGAAAAAAAATTTACAAATATTTATGCTCTTCTCTATGATAGACATGAGTTTTGGGGAGCAAAGTATGACAGAAATATGGCATAGATATGATTTTCCCCCAAAACACATTTTCTTCAACAACTGGATTTTACTTCACTGGTATTCCCACTTGACTTGTACATGTTTATATGTAGTTTCCTGAGCAGAGGTGAGAAAAAGAATGGATGCTTGTCATATTGACTGACACTCATCTTCAGTAACGCTCCTGCCTCTAGCCAGTTGACGACTGAATGCTTAACTACTCACTGCAGGTTTGTGCATACCACTATTGAAAACATTGATATTTTAATGTGTAATCTGCAATTAATTACATGAACCACTGGATATGCCACTTACACTAATTAAACATCAATAGGCACTATTTTGCAATACATGGCTAGTTCACATGCAACACACTTTCTTAAAGAAGGCACTTCACTAAAGAATATAGTCAGGATTGGTGAAGGGCTTCACCATCAGTACTGGCTGCAATGTAGAGGGAAGGGGATATCCCATGTCAATGGATGAATACCTGGGGCTGTACTCACATTGTACTGGTTGGTTACTATTTCTATCTAGCCTGGCCTGTTAAGCATAATGAGACAAATACAGAATTCATCTGAGCCATCTAGACAGAGATGGCAGAGTTATTCCATGTACTGTGGCTTACAAAATTTAGGAATCCACAGCCATCCCTCACAAGCTTTTGTAAGACCAGCTTGGACTTCTCTGAAACACTGTTCTGATGCTACTTTGAAACTAAACTTCCACATTTTGATGTGTCATTTTTCTTTATTATGAACATTCAGGGAGAAATTTTCCAAAAGTGTTTAGGCACCTAGTGATGCAAATAGGCACCTTGTGTTATTTTTCAAAATCACTTAGGCAGGTTAGGCAGCTAAATCCCTCTGAAATTAGAAAGAGTCAGGCATCTGACTTAGGCACTTAGAAAAATTTAGCCAGTGCTAATTTGCATTTTCAGACTTCTAATCATTTTGAACATCTGTGTGATAAGTTTTGATTTATTTAGGCTGGTTCCCAGTACATTATTTTCTCTTACCTGATTGAAAGAGCATACCTCATTATGCAAGTTGTAGATTTTTTTTGCACACCATGTTAAGGCAAACAAGAGATGACAGGGTTTTTTTTCTTTTTTTCTTTTTTTCTTTTATTTTAACTTCAAATAGGTAAAGACACATTGTGGAATAGTGGATAATGCAAAATGACTGTTTTATTCTAAAATTTACTCATTGACTCAATGAGCTTTTTAATAACATTTAATTTTGTTTAGCACAAAATACAGCGAGGATTTAAAAGCTGGCAAAATACAAAGCACTCAGTGTGCGATCAGACTATTTTCCTTATCTTAAAACAAAAAGAAAATCAACCCCAAAAGTATTTTTCCACAGCTAAATAGAGAAATAGTCAAATTTGAGTGAAATTGTAATATCTCATTTTATTGTAAAATATTTGTCTCTCCAGACCCTTGGTTTATAGTTTTTCATTGAATGAGGAACTTTAAGTTATAAAATATTTCATGACTGAAATTTTGCAAGATTAAAATGTACATCATTAACCATGAAATTATTCATGTTCATATTTCTCGCTAGAAAATAACAAAATATTTTGGCTATTTTAATTTTAAGATGATGTTCTATGGAAAAGGGATTAATCAGAGTATATCACACTACAATAGGTCCTTTACACCAGCTTAACAGCTTTTGAATCCACTACAAAATTTCTACAATATCTGATTTAAAACAGATGAGATCTCAAAGAGAAGAAATTCTTATAAGTGCCATGAAAATTTTCATCTGATTATCTTGTGAGACTATTTTTGGTTTCGGATATATGTTTTTAGTCTGTGACAATTGTGATTCTTTAATTTTCATTTTCAATCAAAAATACCCTCAAGCATTTTTAAAATACCCTAAAGAATATATGGAATTTTTTTTCCAAACGGTTATTTTGCCTCTTTTAAAAGAAGATTTTTTCCAGTATACAGTTCTTTTCATTAGAGAAAAGGAAATGAAAGAATTGGCTGCCTCTGATGATTCATAATTGTACATTTTGTGGCTTCAATGACAGGATTTTTTTCTTTTTTAACAGGCATTAATTTATCAAAGGAACAGAAGTCTAAAGCTGTATTTCTACATACATGGTGCAGTTTAACTCAAGGTACAAATTTTAACATTTCCCATCTTATATTTACATAAAGGGAACAGTGAGGTCCAAATGTAAGACGTTATATATCATAAAATAATAATCACTCTAATGTGTGGGTGCTGAAGTTGATTACTGACTTAAAGCTTGTAAGAACAGATGTACTAGGAGAGGAGAAGAAGCAAGGAAAGATACATAGAATACATCAAATTTAATCAGGCAAATACATCCCTCCAGGCTACTTAGCCTGACCTAAGCTTTCCATTGGGAAACCAGAGTTCAGAATAGAATTTCTGCAATGTAATTTCAGGTACAACAAAGTCACATTATAAAATAAGCTATTTCTCATGCTGTGATTTGCATGGCTAGAGAAGTAAAGCACAGGCAATGTTGTCCACAACAAATCTATAGTAAAATAACTTACTACACTCTGCTCAAAATCCTCTAATTCCATTTGCCCACATCTGTATAGTGTGGTCTCAAGATCCATCTTTAATTGAGTCATGTCTTTGACAGAGACAGAAAAAGCTGTCTGAAGAATTATATCTTCTAGGTTTCTCCTGAAAGAGTTTCATTTGCTTGAGCCAAAGTATTTGGATTGAAGACAAGTTTCTATATGATTTATAAAATTGCTCTCTTCCCTTTTTTTTTTTTTTTTACATGCAAATTCTGATCACCTGCATAGTGGAGAATAAAAAGCAATCTTCTTCTTTGCAGGTGCAGTATCAAGCCTTACCCAGCACTACTAAATATTTCAAAGAAAACCAAGTGGATCTGCTATCCCATGAACTTTATGTCATCATTGACTACTTTGACAGGAAACACATTAAACAACCTTAGCTCTCAATTAACAACGTATTTGATGTGGGGCTTAGATCAATTTTTTATTAAATTTTGTTCAAGCACAGTTCTCTAAATATCTTAACATTGCATTAAGGAAGGGGATGACATAATAAATACACATACCATTCAGCAAAAAATAAAACCAGCCTCCTGTTGGGTTTTTTAAAGTAATTGGAAAATAGTATTACTGCATCATTTCATCTATAAATACCAATATCTAAGAACTCCTTTAAATTCCTCCTATGTGGATATTGTAATTATATCAGTCAGTGCCACATCATGCTCCCAGCAGCTCTGGGTTTGCCAAACAATATGTAAAACCAGCTTTTTAATGACCTTTTAAACCTGCTTTATTTTTCACTTCCCAAACCCCTTTGCCCCCACTCAGACTCAATTTATAACAGACCACACTAAATGAAATCCTACTTGACTAGCCAAGGTTCTTTCCCAACCCCTAAATCCAGGTTTTATTAAGGAGAACACATTGCTTATGCAACCCCACATTCAGCTCTTGGCATAAATAATTTAACCACAAGCTGACTTGGCTGGCTGTGCTTACAGAACTGAAAGCCATCCCACCTAGTTTATCATGGATGGGAACTCCAGAGAGGGTAAGTATAGAGCAGATTGAGCTTGCAGTGAGGCTGCCCAAGGAGTTCAATCCTCAGTTTCTTCACAGAGTCTCTGCATGTCTAACCTGGAGGAGCGACAGCACCTCATCACTACAGTTTCCATTGCTTTCTGCTGGCATCACAGTGCTGCTGTGTCTCAGTTTCTGCCATGAAAGATCATTTCATTTCCCCAAGGATCAGCACTCAAACGGTTTTTGAAGACAGGTTTAAAAATTCTTTGTTTGGACCCTGTTTATTATCCACATTAACTTCTTTCTGCACAGCACCATTTTCAGTGCAACTGCTTGTGCTGCATTCTACCAACTCCCTCTGCAACTCCCTTTTGTAGCAGCTCTAAGTGAGCCAGAATAGTTTACTGGCAGGCTAATTATTTTTGTCTATAAAGTCAGCATACCATAGACAGCAGGACTGCATATTTTCCTTTCAGATGTAAGTTTCACACAGAACTAAAAGGTGTTTTTTTGGTGTTCAGCATATATAAATGTTCCAGCAATTAGGCATTGCTTTTTATATTTCTGCATGCATATCCTGAGAAGGTCTTTGACTTTATTAGAGAAGTTTCTCAGGACAAACTCTTTCCACAGGGATCCCACTTCACTACCTGTTTGTTCCAGTAGAGGAACAAACCCCAATCAAAGTATCATTCAGGCATAATTAATTAATTTATACAAGCACATGTCTATTTTTGTAGATATTTGAGTACACAGAGAGATATGTGCACATGTGAAAAGATGTCCCAGAACATTTTGGTATGAGACCCCATACAAAGCACAGCAAGCAGTAGGCAGGACAAATACGGGTACAACCTTGAATTTACAAACAAGGCATGGGAAAGGATGTTCAGTGCAATGAAAGGTTGGCTTGGATTTAGAAGTTCATGGAGTTTTCTCTTGAAAACTTTGGACTGCAAAACATCAAGACAAACTGTCCCTCCAGTTTATATCTGGCAATCACAGATGAGAAACCGTCACCTTATGACACAGGCATTGACAGGAACAATTCACCTCAAAGTATGAGGCACCAAGGTATTACAATGAAAGATATAAAAAAACCCCATAGTGGCAGGAACTGCAGCTGCCTGATGAGAAGATTCTGACAGTTCTTTTCAGTGATGAAGATTTATTTAGAGGTTCAGGCATCCATAAGTTTGGGTGCTTGTCTGGACTTCCTCACTTGTGAATAAATACAGGATTTCCATCACCACACGAAAGATAACACAAAAGGCTGGAGGTAAGAGAACTGTGGTAAAGAAGAGAATCTGATGGTATTTTGATATTCTGCTATTTATTCACAGAAAACCCAGGAAACAAAGGCTGACAGCTTGTTAAGGAAGCAGAACTTAGCAAGGACAAAATGCATTCCCTGTTGAGATTGATGAAGATTCTAAATTCAATACAAGGTTTTGGTGGAAAAATTAATTTGGCACTTATTTACCACCATCTGTTTCAGATATTCCAAGTGTGAACTAACAACCTATCACTGACATGTGAAGGATTTGAAGCTGTAGAAATAAACAGTATGGAAGATGATTCCTGCCTTCAGGAAAGACAATCCCTCTCAAACATTCTAGGCCGTGACCATGAATAAAATATGGGATAAATTGGTTAAAAATCATACCAACTAAAACTGTATCATTTCAATGTTTACCTACAATTCTAATACTATTTGATTGCATTTGACATGTAATAGTAAAATATTTGAATATAAAGGGATTGAAAGAAGGGAAAACAAGCACAGAGGAGGCATGTTCAGCATGCCATAGAAAAAAAACCCACATTCTGAGCATGTTCAAAATTGTTATTTTCACTAAGGTTCACAGAAATTGAGAAAATGCAGAATTTATTCCAGTGACGACTTCTTCAAAAGATTAGACAGCAGCACAACATTCTCCACAACAGTCTGGCTTGATATGACAAAAAATGATCAGTCCCAGCCCAGCACTACGAATCAGGCACAAGAGCTTCACTCCGGCAAGGGTAAAGAAGGGGAAAGGGCTGGACAAGTTATTGATCTCCTGAGTGCTGGTGTTCCTCTTTCTCCCTCAGTACTTCACACATATGCCCTTTCTTCCTTAAAAAAAAAAAAAATTAAAATAAAAATACTTATTCGTTTTGGATTCACTGGATGTCCAACTCCCTGGAGCTAACAGGTAATTTGGGTGCCAACCTCTGCTCTGGGTGCACAGAGAGCTGGTTTTCTGGGAATAGGTTAGGCAGTGAGAGAAAACCCTGGGAAAGATTTCTTACAAGGACTTTTTTGACTTTCATCTAAAACATTAAATAGTATTACAAGTGGCATGTCTGTATCATGAAAGATTTAGCTGGCAAAGCCTTATCATCACACTCACTATCACCAATTTTCATTTAAAGTAGGTATCCAGTCTGATGAAATATATAAAAGCTATCCAATTTAAAAAGGAGCAGTTTCATAATTTCAGAAGACAAATCAGAGATTGCATCTGAGACTACCTAGTGGGAGCTGTTTGGGGAAAGGTCTTGATTGGCTAAAGGTTTTGCAGATAGCTAAGGTTTTGTGGAGTGGCTTGATTTAGTGCCTAAAAAAGGAAAATGAACTCTAACTACCACATGTGTGGACAGATTTCCTACTCACAGCTGGGCCTACTTCTTAACAAAATGCTACTTAGAGTGAGACACAAACTAAAGAGACAGTGTGGGGGAGGTTTTTTGTTTGTTTTTTGGGTTTTTTTGTTTGGTTGGTTTTTTTGAGAGCTGTCTGCTCTA
This sequence comes from Hylia prasina, assembly GCA_013397195.1. Taxonomy (NCBI): domain Eukaryota; kingdom Metazoa; phylum Chordata; class Aves; order Passeriformes; family Sylviidae; genus Hylia; species Hylia prasina. Next base: position 584,502 of record VYXD01004002.1, read on the forward strand.
TAAGAGATAATAGGATCATCAATTCTTTGTGGGTTTACTTTGTTTCAGTGATCAGTACCAAGATGCGGACAGAACTTTGCAAGGAGTGTAAATAGGCTACAATCCCATGGATTTACAAATGAGTGTGATGAATTTGCCAACAAACCTGAAGTTAACTGCTCACCACACACTTAACAAGGATCTAGAGGTAACCAGATATCCCATAAACCTGACAGCAATAGTCACAAGTGCCATATCTTGTAAGAGTGGCTTACAGATCACAAAAGTGAGTAAAAAATTGACTTTGTTGAATTAGGAAGGGAAATTAAAGTGGGAATATTATGATCTTGATGTCACTGGGAAGGCAGTTCAAAAAGTTACTTCAGATTTTATTTTACTGCCTTTTCAGGCATCTTCAATTTAATTTATTTTGTTTTTCTTCAGTATGTCTCACCTATTTCTTTATAAAGCACTTCTACAAGGAGAAAGAATAAATCACCTAACGTGTCACCACTATCTGAAGTTTTTTTGTAAAAAGCTTCTAAAAAGATGTGATTGAAGACAGGAATTTTAAGTCTAATAAAACTTTTCTGCTACATTTAATACAATTTGATTCATGCCATACACAGCATGCTTGATTGAAATATCAGGTATTTTTATCCCTTCAGCTGAGGGGTGTCTTGCCTGTTATAGGACTGCTTTTGTCCTTCAATTCTACAAGTTCCAGACACAGCTTATAGATCACATTCACTAAGGCATTCAGCCATTTAGGACTTTGCCAAATTGCACTGCTTCAATGCAGAAGTTACTTGGCTTAGATATATCTTAGAAGTTAAAGTTCCATTGTCACATTTTTCTTGTTTCACCCAAAAGTAGTTCTGTTTATTCCCAACTCAACATCCAAGCTATTGATTAGGTTGGCTTAGGTCAGCCCACCCTGCAATTCCAGCCTCAATCCTTGCATTGTTTTCCAGTAGCTTGCTTTATTGATTTAATGTTCTTGGCTTTGACTTTAGGATCTTGCTTTTAACTTTAACTCTGTCCTGTGTTCTTTGTTCAAGTTTTATTTTACTGTTACCTCAAACTGTCCAAAGAAATTGCAGTCAAATGTAAAGTTGCGTCTGCTGGACTAAAAGGGAGCAAACAAAATTAGGCAGCAGCAAGAAGGCACACAGGGCCTGTCTCACACTAGCTTCAGAATACGTTTTTCCATCTAAGTGCATATTATGCAATATCAAAAGCAATCTTCATAACAACCATTGTACCATTTCTTCTGCTCTGCTAAAACTTTCGGGAATCACTGATCCCCTCTGCATAGCTCACTTGGTGACCTTTGATACCTGAATTCTTGAAATGTTTTCTATTTATGTGGATTAATTAAAGACAGCAGTTCAACTGTTTACCGTCTCACATTTTGTCGAATTACATTTGTGCTGAGAAAATGGTAAAAATCTCATTATTCCTCTTGGGTAGAATGTTTGCTCACCTTGTCCCATGGGAAATCAGGCATACAAATCAGACTTGAGGTGTTTCTGTGAGACCTCTACCTGTGAATCTGAGGGCAGAATGGGACCTTTACAACATGGATGGCTCCAATATATAAATTTGCATTTTGCAAAAAATCCAGTGGTAGTTACTTTTGCAGTTCTGTGTTACGCTTCTGCAGCTGAAATTAGTGTTCTCTCAGCGCATTTGGTTTGTTCTATGTATTTTACTGAAAAACCATGAGAGATTTGTGTGTGAATAGTTCTAAATATATGTATTTTCATTGAACTAAAATATTGTTTGGGTTGGTCAGTAAAAGCTTTCAAGAAATGTATGCTTATGGAAATGTTTATTTCTGCAAAAAGAAATATTCCATTATTTGTGTTGCTGACAGTCAGCTTTGTTGTAATTCCAAATGAAAAAGGGAGTATGTTGATTAGAGAAAATACAGCTATGTTCCATCTTCCTCCCCTGCTTCAGTAAGAGAAGAGCATTTGCATATTAATTCTAGGACTGAACAGCTGCATTCCCTAGAAAGCTCCATTCATTGCAGCACTGAGCCCCTGAAACCAGGCAGGAAGGGAAAAAAAAAAAGAGAAAGAAGAAAAAATAAAAGAAAGAAGTGGGCATAAAGCTTAAGGTAGATAGAGACACTGATTTTGCAATTCTTTATTTCCAAAAGGAGTACTTTTCATTTTAAGGACTGCAAGCAGAGATTTCCATATGGCCTATCACAAGAGCATTCCAACCATCTGATGAGCAAAAAGAATACTCTTATTTCCATTTTACAAAAAGGCAAACAGAGGCATAATGGGATTATTTACTAGGCTTAGAAAACTATTTACCTATGAATTTAAGTCTCTATTCTATGTAAGAGCCAGATGATTTGGCCAGGATTACACAAGAGTCAAGGCACAGTCAGAAATAATTTCCATCTCTAGCTCCCACTTCCATGTCTTATCCTTCACAATACAGATTCATGCTTTGTCTTCTCTACTGCTTTGTTATGTTATATAACTTTGAAATATACTGAAAGCAGAGATACAAAGTCATTTTGACAAGAACTGCGACCAAGGCTTTGGTATGTTTTGCTCATCTGTAAAAATCTGTGAAGATGGAAGACAAAGCCTTCTGTGAGGCACTGTGCATTAACAGTACCATAAGTTGCTATGTTTGAAGCACAGAATAACACTGACAGCAAGAAAAAAGTTATAAATTCTTGTCTTAGCTGGATGCCAGTCATGTTTCCTAAGTCTATGAACTGTGTCTGCAGCTGATGATTGCCTCTGTGATCAAGAGATGTGAATGAAAATAGGTAGCCTCCCACAATGCTTCAGAGGGAAGGATGGATGGGAAGCAGGAAAATCTCACTTCACTCACAGGACATATCATACTTAATCTTCCTGGCATCACAAGTGTAAAGTCAAACCAGAAATATTAGAACAGACTGGCAAAACTTTTCTTGATGAGGGTCTATTAAAGTAGTAATATGTGAGATTAGAAAACAGAAAATTACTCAGCTGAAGGTCCAATCCTGGAAACATTTCACTACCAACACTGATATGTCCAAGCAGATGAACAGGGACTACTTTAATGGGCAATGAAGCTGTAAAGTTTCACAGGACATTTATCTCATTTAAGAAGATCTGCTTCCAAGTTACTTTGGCCACTGACATCTATTCCTACATATACAAATGCTCCAGAGTCATGTGGCAAATTCAATCAATGCAATTACACAGGCTAAAAATAGCTCTCCAAAACACTGTTGTTTTTGATTCAGTGCACTTGAATTCAGTCATCAATGCTCTGCTTAATATCTACCAGCAATGCAAGCAATGACAATAAAACGCTTCATCACAATGTTTCAAACTATTGCCATTTATCAATGGTTTAAGGAGAAACAGAAGCACTATTGGTCCTATTAAATATCATAAATGCCTCCTGAGCTTAAAGTTAAGGAATTGGGACACAGCTGTTGTTCACAAGAAGTAACTAAATGCCTTTAGCAGGTCACACTGCCTCCTCCTCCTCAGCAGGTTCAATCATATTTGCCTAGTCTCCCATCCAGCATTGGAGAACTCTGTGTTCTTCACAGCCTGCAGTGCATGGTAGAAGGACATCTATTCTGCATCTCACAGAGTCCCATGCTCAATAGCTGATTATTTGTTTTCTTCAAAAATGTGTGCTATGTATTAGCAATAAAAACTAGGAGCTTGCTCAGCTGCCTTCTGGAACTTCCAACAGTGTTTTTATACAGACTTATGCTTAGTCCTCCTCCCCCATATGTTTTTCTTCTTCTAAATTAGAACTTAATGCAACTTTTGAAAGATAGAATCCTAAGTTAAAGGCAAAGTAACATTTTTAAAGCTTATTCAGCTGCAGCTATGAGATCACAGGCTAAACTACCAGGAACTGAAATCATGCAGAGGAGAAATACCAACGCTTAACAGAAAATGTATTTGAAAGAATTGTGGTTAAAAAGTAAAAGAGGGGAAAGTAAAAATAAAAAGAACTCTAGCATTTCTAGAAATGCTACCACTTTAAAGGACTCATCCGAGTCCTTTAGCCTTCTAAAGGACTCAGATGAGCTTCTGTCCCACAACAGATTACATGATTTGTAAAGAAAACACACTTTGTCTTTGCTTTTTTTCCTTTTCTCCCATTTTCTAACAAGAGTTCCTGCTCAACCGGCAATTAGCAAGAGCACTAACAGTGTATCATACTGTGTTCAGGAAAGCAAAACCAGCCATAGAAGAGAAAAATCATACCTTCTGCAGAGTTCTTTCACAAATGGTTTTCATATTTGCTAGTTTTCACAATGCAGCATTCCATCTCCTGGAGCATTTTATTGTGAGTAAGAAAAGTTGCTGTAGAACTTCTGCCTTGTTAACCAACGCGACCAGGAGTCAGTGGGCCTCAGCTCAGTGCACCCAACAGCCACGGTGCCATTTCCACAGTTCTGTTCTTCTTCAGTATTACCCCTGCAGGTTTAAAAAGAGTCACAATAATGATTGTGACTGTCACATTTGCAAATCGTACTCTACATTTCTGCAAAGCTCTTCCATGAACTTTCTGCACAAAATAATTTCAACAACTTCAGTGTAAGTATGACAAGTGCAGGAACTTTCATCAAAATGCCTCCACTCTGTAGTATAAGCCCAGCTTGAAAAACTTCAGCATCAATTAAACTCTAAATACACAGAATTTCAATGTCTGGAGCAAGCTTGAATTTTCATCAAACATAAGGCTCAAGTGATGTCTGACTGAGCAGTTCAAGAGGGTTTCTTTTAACTAGAATACCAAAAGCATGTGTTGCCAGAAATTTGCCTAGAAATAACCATTTCCTATAACATTTAAATGAAAGACTTTTCTTGGCCAAAGTACCTTTTTCACAATACCAGCCTATGTCTAATTAACAGCATTATTTCACTATTTATGGATATACTGTATAGCTCTTAGAAAGTAAACTAATACTCTGAAAGAAAAACAGATTATTTTAAATCAGCTATAAGGATCAAATTTCATGTATAATCAGGTTTCTTTGACTATACTGATAATAGAAATTTTAAAAACCCCTAATATTTTAAATCTTGAAGTAAATATTTAAGTATTCTTCATCAGTATTAGTTTCTAAAAGTATTAATTTTACTTAGAAAGTCAAGAGAATATGAGCAAGTTCCCAGACATTAATTTAGTTTAATTTTGGGGTTTGCTATGTTTGGATTTTGGGGAGCTGGGGGCAGGGGGGAGGGCTTTATTTTTGTTATTGCCCTCAGGAAAAAATGTGCCAACTGTTTCACAATTTCACATCTTAAGCTTCCTGACACCCTGCAGGTGTACTGTACTCCTAAAAGACAAGATCAAAATTTTATGTTTTAAATTTTTTTATGTTTTTATGTTTTTTAATTTTTTTTTACCTTTTCTTTTCTGGGTAATTCACCTTTAATATATGTTCCAGGTGGTTGAAAGAGAAGTATATAGTTTGGCATAGACCTACCAGACACTTTTGTCTTGCTGAAGACAAGCATACTGTGTTTGTGTCCTTAGCTTAGCTGAATGGCAGATTTATATTGATGTCAGAGAAAGAACAATTAAAAGAGCTACTCTTAGCAGCAACCTTATCTGAAAGATATTAGAGAGGACCAATCACATAAACCAGGACTAAATTCCTGCCAGGCTTTTGAACTGAAGCCATTGAGCTAACAGGCTTTATACACAGAGAACTACCTACAAACTAAATACCACTTTGTTATTACAAAGAAATATTTTACTGCTTTCCCCTGAATAATCCAGATGTCCTGTATTTACCTGTTTTGGCAGAGAGGAAGGGAACTGCCTGAAACACCATCTTTTTCTCTGCTCTATTGCCCACTTTCATATACAGGACAGTGTCACACAGTCCTCAAGCTAAGGGATGGTTTCTGGTCAAACAAGCATAATCACACTTTCAGTTTCCACACTAAGATAGCTGGACATAAAACAACTTGGATCTGGAAACAGCACAGCTGCCAGGAGGCAGAGAGTGTTAGCTCCATCTCAATGCTGCTCTGATACAGTTACCTGGTAACTGCAGGGTAAACATGCATCTCCCTTTCAAGAAACTGCACGCATACACTTGGGGCTTTTTGGATTTTTTTGTTTTCCAGGCATGAATGTCAGAGTTTACACTCCCAAAACTTTGGGAAAGGGGCTTAAAAAAAACCAAGCAAACCCAAAGAATCAGGAGACTACCATATATACACATACTAGATGATGTTAAGTAGAGCCATGGCAAAGCGTTCAACATCAGAGTAAATACACTTTAGGGAGCTAAAAGGTCAGAAGAGATGAGAATTCTCAGCATCCACATAAATAAGCCTGTTTTGTTGAAAACCTGCTTGTCAGGTACCTCACTTATGTGTTTAACCAAGCTTCATGGTACCTGAGCTGTACTGAGGGAAATGTACTGAGGGGGCTGTACTAAGTGCCAGGAAATCAGTGCCTGAGCTCACATGCAGACCAAACATGTCCCCAGCTGACCTGATCCACCTCATTTCTGGGATATTTCATTCAAGTTAGCGTTCTAATGCACTCGTATACTTAATATGAAATGAATAGCAAATAATATCATCTTTCTTATCAAAATTTTCACACCAGAAATAACTGTGGTACACACACATTAAACAGAAATCATTGCTACAGGAGGCTGAGGGAAGATATGTAAAGCAAAAATTACAGACAATCATATAAAGGTTAAAATCATATTAAGTTATATACAGATTATTAAGTCCTGGTACTACTCATTGCATTTGTCCCACTGTCAGCAAGTTAAGGTTATGGTTGTGAAGCCCAAACTCAACTGAAACATAAAAACAAGAAAACTAATAAATAAACTGCAAACTCAGACAGGTCTTGAGCTTTGATCCTGGTACAATAAAGAGATTTTGAGGTGCCAGAGAGATACAAATGACTTTAGACCCAGTTTAAATGCTCTTAATGCCAAAAAAAAAGAAAAAAACTTTGGAATCCCTAGATTGGAAGAATAGTTAGATTTGAATTTATGCAAATAATTAAGCTTCCTTAGTGCTTTAGAAATAATCAGCCACAGCAGTGACTTAACTTCTAACTGAGTTGCAAAGTGCAAAAGAAATTATATGTTGCAGCACTGCAGATGGGTGTTTTTCATTGTTCATTCACGTGAAAACACTGGACATTTCTGTGGAATTGACATGATTTCATCCCTTCCAGCTGATTCATTACAGCCCCAGGTCATTCAGGGTTAAAGAAAAAAAAATCTATAGCATTTATAGCTACCTCCCCCAGTTAGTTTTGTAAGGGCAGGAATATTTACTTGAAAGCAGAAATTTTCACAGGCTATATGCCTATAAAATCAATGTGCTGCATCTTTTCCCCAGTCACAACCTCCAAAAACTCCTATGTTCCTATTTTTCACAAATTCTTATATACTGGAAATAAAAAGTCAAATCAAACTTGGAACTGAGCAAATCACCTGGTTTCTATGTACAAGATGTAAAACTGCAAAAGGAACTCTCTACAGGTGGATGAATATTCTCCCTGTTATTTCACAGAGATGTGTTTAACTTTGTACAAAACTTTACATGTAACTCAGATTTTGTTTCTCAGTAAATAGTAACCCTACAGCCCTTGCCAAAACATGACCAGATTTTCTTACTAGATGACATATGCTTTACATTACTGGAAGTCGCATAGAATTCTTTTTAGGCATATGAGAGTATTTTCATGCTAAATTACAGTCTCATTTAAAGTGAAAAGATTATAACGCAAAACATGGTGCAGATGCTATATAAAATTACTAAGATGCATCTCAAGACAAGAATGCTTTTTCTCTTTTTCTTTTCTCTTTAAGAAAAGTATAAGATATCAACCTGCTTTTAGGGAGCCTGATTCCTCAAGAATACATTATCTGTCAGTGCACTCAGGCCCAGCTGCTGGGATAAATGAAAGCTGTCTAGTGCTATGCTCAATTGCCCTTGTTCTACGCCTTCTTCTCATTTTTCCTAACACTTTTTCCATTTCAGATGGAGCAAATCTAAAGGTAATAATTTCTTTTCACAAAACTATGTACTGATGTTTGCAGAAAAACAAAATTATAGTCAAACTTTAAGAGCCTAATGAAGCAAGCAGCAATAGAAGTTAGATGTGGGTATTTCCCAGGTATACTGTGCTATTCCTGCCTACTTGGCTACTCATCCTCTCCTCTTGCCTTGGGGAGCTGTACAGAGCCTGGAGTGCTGGCCTTGTCAATCCACTTGAAACTTAAATTCAGCAACTCTTTTGCAAGAAAGATTTTGCAAATACCAAATAGTTTACATTTATTATTTTCATTAAAACAGACAACATGTGATAAACATTTTTGTGATATTTTGACCCAGCATTAGTTGATTCCAATACAATAGGAGAAATAAGGTAGCAATATAATAAGGAGCACAAAAATGTAAAATATAGAAGACCTCAACATATCTGAGTGTCACTGCAAGTAAATGTTTGCATTCCTACACTAGGCAAGATTTGATTCTAGAATTCTGTACCAGTCACATAATGTAGAAAGTTTAGAGACACTGAAGGAAGTCTATTACACAAGGGATATTAGTACCTTCTGAGAACTTGAATCCAGCCTGAAAGAAGAGACAGATCTAACTCATTTAATTTTTTTTGCCCTTATAAAGCAAGAAACTGTGATATCAAAAGAGGTAAACAGGACTCCAATCCTCTGAATTAAATCTCAGGAAGCAAACCTGAGGGTATCTTATCACAGTTGTCAGTGACAAGGCAGAAAGAAAGCCTGTAGGCCTGGTTGTACTGCTATCAACTGCAAAATATCAGCAATTTTAAATGCCTGAAGTGCATGGTGTTTGTGCTTTAGTACTACATATACTACTCCTCTATAACCATTTTAAAATAAGTCTTTCATCTTTAGTTACTTCATCTGTAACTTGAAACAAACAGTGTTACTTGCTGTTGTACTAATAAAAAACAAAAAAATAAAGGACCATTTAAAAAAAAATAACTCTTCCATCCCTAAACATTGCTTCACATAAAACCCTGTATATATGTTCCTTCAGGGTCTGGAGGGAGGAGATATTCCATACAGGATATCCAGAGTGCAGTGCTGCACATTACTGCTGGATGCTGACTATTACTATTGCACTATTACTTTTTGGAAGGGACACATGGGCCTACAGCATTGCAGGATCACTTTCCATTACATTTCAGGAGAACTTTTCCCTCTTTTTTACTAATTGATGCTCAAGCTTCTTCCATTCCTTACTAATATTTTTGATCCTTCTGTTGAAGCGCACCGAGCTGGCCTTTCCTTCATTTCTAAAGTAGGCTTTCATAGCTGCAATGTGGTCTAAATTACCATGTAGGGGTGAGGGGGTGCTGTGCACTGGTACAGCCTCTGGGCCAGCACAGCTTCAAAGGCCAAAACCAAGTGCTTCCTTTCTCTGCCCCAGAGAAACTGGGGGGGGAAAGACAAAAGCTGCAAAACTTGTTAAGAAACCTCTCAAACCACACATCCACTAGTTATATAGAGCCCTCTACAAGAATACATAAACAACAAAGTCCAGAATGATTCCTCAGTCATTCCATTCCTCATGGAAAAGAAAGGCACGTTACCTGTTACCTCTGCCACAAAGAAAAGACAGCAACAGGTCTTTGGCATGGATTTCCGTGCTTCAAAAACACTAAAATCATGCAGCTTCAAAAATACAATAAGGAGAACATAGCAATGGACCGTTCTTTGCCTTAAAAGAGCAGAAAAAGAGAGGGTACTTTCAGGCTGTAAAGAGAGCATCTCTACAGAAAGTTTTAGTTAGCACCCAGCACATCCAACACCTATATGGAAGAAGGAAATTCCAGCTTGAAAAGCCAATTAACTTCTCTTCCTACTAATGAAATTGATCTAACCCAAACCAGATTATTTGGTTTGATGGTCAGAATTTTAACATATTCACTTTGAAGTCTGACCTCTAACAAGTTTCTAATATGTGAGCTCATGCTGTCCATCTGTATCATTTTCTAATGGTCCAAATCGATAGGATATTTTTTTGCTTGTTTTAAACTGTGTTGTATTTTCATGTTTAAACTGCCAGATAGCTAGATCAGGTTACAGATGCCACTCAGTGCAAAATCCACTTCTTACAGATGACAATCACAATAAAAACACTTCTTCACACATACTGAAGAACAAATAGAAGCACAAATAAACCATAGTTCAAGAAAATTTAAGTCTTTTAGAACCCTCCTGATAAGAAACATTTGTGTAACATCAAAGAAATAGTTTTTGCTCAGCCAATCTTTTGTACCATTCACAGCACACACATGCACAGAGAGGCAACCTACGCACCTCTAAGAAGATTTTTCTTTTATTTTACAGATCCTGGGACTTGTCTTGCATACTGCAGCACTCAAGGCAAGCAGTGTCACTGACAGTGCTTCATTTATTTTTATGTTACTTCTTATCTCATCCCATCTACCTGAGACCAGAATACAAGGGCTTTTATTTGTGCACGTTTATAAACAGCTCCCTGGCTAGTAAACAGAAGTTAACTGCTAACAGTACTAACACAGAATACACAGAAAAGCTATAGAAGGGAAAAAGGTAGCCATTTCTTCTGTTCTGTTTGGGATAGGACATGTTTCAAGTCCCTTTAGCAAGTATCATTTTAGATTAAATAGGATGGAAATTCAAAATCATAAATCATTGTTGAATTCTCAGACACTTCAATATGAACTAAGCTTTGCATTATCATTACAGAATCACAGAATACTTCAGGTTGGAAGGGACCCACACAAGGATCATTGAGTACAAATAGAAATGTGGAAAGCTTTAGTTTGTACCACAGTGCCTCACACACAAAAAAAACCAAAGCAAAACAAAACAAACTCACAAAATTAGAGCACAGAGTATTTCCTTAAAGTGGAGTAAGAAAACATAAATGGTTTGTAGTGTTCATTGTTTCTTAGAACCACTTTCTCTGTTCTACCAAATATTACTTTTGCAAAAACCATAGTGACATTGTCATTACACCCTTGAAATAGAAATTGTTTCAGCAAGTGGTAAAACCTCACTGTGAAGAGAAAACAAAAACTATGGTTCATTTCTATCATTTCCCCGTCTGTCTTAAAATTTATTGCACGTTCTCCATTTTCAGTGATAAGACCCACACCTCCAATAGCTCACTGCTATGAGGCAAGGCTTCTGTTGTAGCAACTGCTTAGATAATCCATGTTCAGAAATTAGGTGGGACTGAAAACGTGAAGACAAGAGGCAGCCTGACATGCAAGATAATGTCCTGATAGCACCTTTCTTCCCCCCTTCCATTACTGCTACAATTTTTCACACTTACTACTCTTTTAAACTATCCCTCAAAAAGTGGATGTAAACTGAAGGAGGGATTCCACTGCAAAACAGGGACAGGACCAGTGAACAGAAATTAGCAGGTGGCAAAACAGAGGAAAAAGAGAGATGCAGAGAGTTCTGTGGAAGGAAACTCGTTTTAAAATTCCCTTTTCTTACTGAGATCTTTATGGCTTTTGCAGTACAAGATAAACTCCCCATCTTACACAAACACCAGACTTGCACCGTAGCTCTGTAACAACATCTTTAATAGAAAAACCAGAAGTTATAGGAATGAAAGTGCACCACATTTTAGTTCTTAATTTAAAAAATGAACAGAAGATTTTGCCTCTCCTTTGTCACAGAATAAAAATAAATATCCAAAGTCCAGGTTCTGACCACCTTTACTATTCTTTTTCTCATGCTAACTAGAAAGTTATAAAATGCATGAAACCCTTTGAAGCTGACCTCCTTTATCACATGAAACCTGAAAGCCAAATGCTATGGAGACATTTTAAAAGAAAAATCAGAATTTTGTATTTCCTCATTCAAATGGGTACCAAAAACCCAACATTGCTGATTCAAAACAATAACTAAAGTGAAAATTTAAAAAATACCTGGCAATACTTGTCAGAAATCAAAAGCAGGATCTCTGTATTGAGCAAAAAGAAATAATAAAAACAGATGTTAGAGAAGACAAAATATCCTGGGTTTAGGAAATGAGACACAGCAGGGATCACGATATTTTAATCGGTCGCTACTTATTTTCTGTTTTTTGTGGTTTTTTTTCATTTATATAATGCATTCTGATATTTGCAACCTCCCTCCCTTTGCCTTGATGAGTACACAGACGAATCACAATTTTGTCGTCTTGATTAGTGCCTTTAAATGAATTTACAGAGGGACATTATACCAGCAACAACCCAGCTTCTAACACCAGAGTCCTCAAAAACATTTAGAAGAAACAGTTTGGACTTGCTAATTTATTTATTTTTGCCAAAGAAGTCTAGCACCATTCTCCCTAATCCAGTTTTTTCCTTTTCTCAAGTGAACAAGTATATGAAAAACAAGGAGACTGGAGAGAAATGCAGTCTGAATGGAGGACATACAAGAAGTGACTAGAGACTAATCAAATGGTACAACTGTACCTATTTCAGTGATTTTCTGCATCATTGTAGTCCTCTCCTCCCCTCTGATGCGGCACTAAAACAGTTTCCCCATATTACTTTCTTCTTTGCACATAGCTGCTGCCTCCTGTAGTGAGTTTTGTAAAATAAGATCTCTGAGTTACTGTACCAATTTTCTTTCTATTAGAGAGGTAGCATCTTCCAGTGGTACATATATGCCTACCACAGGAGTACACAAAATATGAAAGCAAGCAGTAGACTCTGATAGAACAAGAGTGGAAAAAAATCTACAGAAAAACATTCCCAGAAGAATCCAATTAGCAATTTTTTCCCTTACTGATTAACCTAAGGAGAGCCAATTAAGCATCAGAAGTAAGAATAATAATTGAACTTACTGGAATACCTATGTACTAAAGAAACATTTACTTCTGTCAGCAGAAGGCTACAATCAATTAGATTTACAAATTAAGGTTTGAATTCCAGCCCTTTTCCCCTTGAACAAGTCCAGTATACTTGTTGGAGCCTCTTGAAACATACAGGTACATGGAGCAAACTTATAATTAAATTTACTGAAATAAATTACAGCTTTAAACTCAATAAAATAAAATAAATCCCAAGTGAAAACCGCTTTTTAGGGTTCCATTCTTTCTTTGTATCATCATCTGAGGGGTTTTCTCCTCTGAGCATCTGGGAGCCATCATGTCAAGCTCCGGATATTAAATGTACATGTAGTTCTCTGCAGGCCTAATGAGTTACAACAGAGGTCACATTCTCCACTGCCCAAATGTAATTTGAACAATTCCTCACAACAAGAGTAGTGACACACCTGTGTATAAACACTTCTGACAGTAAAAATGACAGTAAATTTTGCTATTTCTCTTCTTTTCTACAGCAGAAAGATCCAGAATGGCAACATCGTTTCCCTTACCACTCCTAGTATCTGTGACTTTTTAACGTTTACTGCTCCAAGTAAATTTTTCTGAGAAAGTTTCATATACTTTCATAGTAAAAACATAAGATCCAAAATGTGAAATATATTTTGAGAGCTTGGAAACAATCCAGCTGCTTCTAAGTAATACTCTTAAGTCTTGAGATAACAACAGGTTTCTCTAAACTATAAACAGCATGTTGCTGTTCAAGTAACTTTTTTTTCTCTGCTATAACAGTGAAATTAAGATCACCCGCCCTATTTCAGGGCAAAGAAGAAAACATATTCAAATATTGTTAGATTAAATAAAACATATGGATAAATGCTAACTTTCTAGCATGGCAGGAAGAGAAGCTGAACAGGATCATTTCTGCCAAAACCATTAGCAAATTGCCTTACAGTGATTGACTTGGCTGTGGGTCTTAGGTTTTATGAGTTTGGGACTTTTTTTTTCCTCCTCTGTTTTGTTTTGGTTTTGACTTTCTTTGAGGATGGAGATATTGGGTAGGGGGAGGATCAGGGAGTAACATTAATCCACACATAGCTTGTAAGTTAAGTCATTTCTTCTGGATATTTTGCTACTTAAGTACATCTGGCTTTGTTTAATGTCAGTTTTTTAACTGAACCACATTTTTGCTGCAGTAATCTACAATACAGTAATGAAAAGCTTGAAGGAAGCAGAGGCTAAACACAATTCATCCGTTTCTGCCCATTTCACACTGCTGCCACAATCACTGACTGCATAAAAGTGTTTTTGTCTCTTGCTACTTTCCTGGAAACTGGCAAGCCGGGTATTATAAATATATTGTAAATGTGCATGCACGTAAATACACGCACATTTTCACACCATCTATCTCTTCCTGGTTTTCAGCAAGTGCCCTGGTGTTTTGCTGTTTAAAGAATTTTTCTGCATTCTCCACTACGTGACATCATTTGCCATTATGTATATCCCCTGCTGGAAGGCAGCCAGCAAAGATTTTTGTGAACCCCCTTTTCTCTGTCTCACCACAAACCCAGTTTCAAGCCCTTCCTTGAAACACTTAATCCTTTTGCTATTGTGAACTGAACATTAGGGAGGAATCTGAAGCCATGACAACAGCTTGCTTCCTGAAGACTCTGCTCTGGGCCACTCTGGAGGCAAATCCACTGCCCAGGCCAAACAGTTCAATGCACTCAATAACACAGCTTCTCCTCTCTATGGGGCACTGGATTTAATGCCCTTCCTTTAACGAGGGAATCTCAAAGTGTCTGAAATTTGGGTTCACCTCTGTTAAATGCATGGATGTTCAGCAGTTGCTTTGGAGCTTGCCAAAGCTTCTGAAAGTTCCATCCATCTTTCCAGTTTATGTAAGAAAAATTAGCATTTCTGACATGGTAAATTCTGGAGAGTAAAGATTGTGCAGAATTGTCTATTTGCAGCATTTAGATTCTTCTGTTTTGTCAATTTCCAAAGGGTTTAAATTGTAGAAAATTAATCATATCTAAACAGAACAAAGGCAATCCACAATATTCAGGCAAACAGCAGCTTAAAAACAATGATAATAAAAAGAAAAAAGGAAAAAAAAAAAAAAGCAACAAGACAAGGAAGCCTCTAACCTCAGGTTCTAACTTCAGAGGCAGTATGACAATAGTCCAGAATACTGCACATTAACAGATGACAGGAAATTCTTGGATATACAACATGTGATTCAACCTGCAGAATTCACCAACATGTGATTTCACCAAGACACTTGGCCTTTCTGAAAAGATCACGTATGTGTAAATCCCAGTACACAGAGTAAAAAATTAAGAATATGGCAAAATACATCATCATGAATAGAGATCAAATTTTTTTCTAGTAAAAGCAGTCTTTGTCCAACCCACTGAATAATTAAGACAGTAGATGTTTGACTTCCCCTTTTCCACCCACTGGCTAGAATAAAGTACAAAGTGGACAAGAGGTTTTTTGTGAGAAATTTCATGGGCTTAGATCAATTAAACTCAGAATAGAGATTTTCATCTAGATTCATGGGATCACCCACTCAAAGATTCTGCACCTAAATATGATATTTGAGCTACTGGACTAACAAGACAACAAACAGAGCCCTGTCAGTCAGCATGAAAAAACAAGCACTCCAGCAGCAGCAGAGATAGGCAGAAAGCTGGGTATCCCAGGACTGATGACCTGGCATGGAAATCCAAACAGAAGTGGAGAGGCAGTTTGCTTTTTCAGAGCCCTACTCCAGGCAGCATGAGACTGAGGCGTGCACAGGGTGCTCTGCAAACTCCACTGGCTGCCTGGATTGTTTGTTCTTCCTGCATAAGCAGCACTGAAGTGAACACACAGGAAACACAAGGTACAGGGAGTTGGTCAGGGAGAGAACAAAATCAGGATATGTAAACAAACTAATGAGATCAGTGCAAACAGCAATAGCAAACTGTGTTTCAAGATGTGTTTAACCTGTTTGGTAATTTCAGGACACCCTTACAGCATCCCTGGTCTCCTCACTGGGGCTTCTGGGTCCTAAGCACCGCAAGTAGATGAAATATTTTGATTACAAAAACCCTCCTTGATAAATCTCATGAGCTAAAAACATGCCAGCATTAAAAGTTGCCTGTCACACTATGCAATCGCAAGCACATCCTACAATGTTTTCAGAGCTTAGCAAATAAAAATTTTGATATATTTTATATTTGTGGAAATGAAAAAGACTGTGACATTCCATCTCCTTTTCCCAAAACAAGGATGCCAATGATAAGAGAGTTTGTTAATAGTGTTTCATTATATACTCTCTCATCTCCACTGACAAGGGTTTCACACAGTATTTTATGAAGACCAGAGTACTGGAGAAAACTTCTGACTAGAGAAGGAATGGCACATCACTGCAGAAAAGGTCTTGAAGGAAAAAAAACAAACCAAAAACAACAAACCTCCCAAAACAAATCAACCAAGCCCCACAAAACATACCAGACCCCTAACAACAGGTGCTGTAGTTGTTCATACAGTTGTGTCATCTTTCCAGCGGCCCTGTCTGAAAGTAGCAAAATCACACTGTAAAACTTTATTTTTACTCCTGTGTTCTTTGCCAGTGGGTCATATGACACAACAAAGTAGTAAATACAGCCTGTGGGACCATCAGCAGCCAGAAAAAGGCTTCTGACATTCTTCCTTGAGTAAGGGACGACTGAGCCCATCCTACTCATCATCTCCACTTCTCCAGAGACACAAAGACACAGAAATGAAAGACACAGAAATGTGCAACGACATCTACTGTTTCTAGTTATAAGTGATTTTCTTTTCCCAAGAACAGGCATATCTGCAGGCATAGAATAGTAACATTTCAGTTTACTATGGGGAAACTGAGGTTTGCTTATAACCCTGTGCATAATTATTAGAAGAAAATTATTTTCAGATTTTTTTCTTGTGGTACACAATCATGCTACCCATGGAAAAGCATTTCCATTTACAATCTTTTGTTGATTTTGGATTATAGTCTAAATTCTACCCCACATACAGACACACTCACTGCGTGTATGTCTCATACTAAAAAAACCCAAAACAAACAGCTACTGCATTTGAAACAACAGTCAGAAATTTATTTTAAAATATTAACATAATATTTAAATGATTAGTCTGTGGACACAGTTCTCTCTAAGACCAACTTCTTCACAAAAAGAATTCCCTTCATTTCTTTCTCCTTTTTTTTAACTCATAAGAATTGTGTCTAAGTCGTCAATTTTAAGTGACCTGAACTTATTTACATGCACACAGCAGAGAAGAGAGTGTTTATAATGGCTCAATACAGGCAGCCCCACGAAGCAAGCCAAGCATTCCTGCTGGTCTTACATATAATCAATGAGCCTGCAGTGCATTCACTGATGAATTGGACAATGAGACTGAGGGTCTGAGTCATATTCAATCAACTCCATTTCCAGCAGCCTGTCAGGGATGATGGCAGATCTATTTTGCAATGCTGTACACATCAACCCATTTGGGAGAATGTGTTTTTATGAGGATGTGTGTGTCTGTGTGTATAAATGTGTGTACATATATAAGATAAGTGTGTTGGTGTATATATAAAGATAAATTGATGGATTTGTTCAAGAGTACATGTCAATGCAGCTCCTTGTTTGCTTTGTCTTAGCAACTGCATGTCTACCCAGAAGGTTTTTTCCAGTAACAAGAAAATTAAAGTACCTAGAAGCATATTCATAAAGCTGTGGCCATTCAGACTGAAGATAAAAACATTACAAGAAGATGGTAGATGCTCAGCTAAAGAGATGTGTCTCAGGGGCAGACCTCTAAATGGTCTATTAGATAGGATGAGATAGTAAATCTAATTTGCCAAAATGCAGGCGTGCTCATCAACGTTTCATGCTGTCAATATTCCATGCTAGCTTGCAGCCTTGATAGAGTTCCCATAGTAATGAGCCTGAAAGCTTGGGAGGATTTGGCTATTCTGTAGCCAGTCACCCTTTGTCTCACCAGTGAATTAGAACTCCAGAATATGCTCCACACACTGGCTGAGCAAACAGCCCCTCAGGTGGCAGAGCTATGGCAACTGACCACTGACGTAAAATGCAGGAACAGTTCCAAGAAACACATGCTTCCTAGATTTTCTGTGCTGGAAGCAAAAAAGATGAAAGTAATTTTTTTTTTTTTTTACTTTTCAAAGTTTCAAATATGGTTTCATTTGGAAAATGGACAGTGCCTTGGAAGGAAGTAGACTGCATTCTAAGAAACAAGCATTAAGAAAAGTAGTGCTGAGGTTTTCATATTTTTAACTTAGAGAGTCTCCTCTCTCCCTTAACATTTCTTAAACTAAAGTTTTCATTTCTTAAGCTTAAGCCTTCACCAAATTCAGGTCCCAGATCTTTCTGCAGGCCTGTTTATCAGACTTCAAGATTCTGATTTCATACTAAGGCAGCATCCACTTCAACAGAATATTTTGAGAAATATTTAACACAAATTTAAACAAATGTTTCCAGCAGAACAAAAGTACAAGCAAAACAAAAGAATAAAAAAATAGAGACAATACACAGGGTACTGGAGTGACATGTGGTACACTGACCAGCCCTATATTTTGTTTCTGAAGGACACTTTTCCAATTCCTTTTGAGAACCATAAGCGTGTGCTTTTGTAGGCCACATGAACAATGCACTGGTATTGGTATCTCTGGGAAACCAGCAAAGGAGCCTTTAAATACAAAAACTCTTCCTGTACTTCGGTTAGGGACACCTCAGCAAGAAAATGGATACAGATTTTCCTAGGAGATATCTGAACAGTGGGGAGAGAATGGTTCATACTTACAATATTTCTAAGCAATGAAGCAAGAAGCATGAGCCACAGAAAGAGAATTAAATAAGGAGGTAGCTAACATACATTTCTGGGTAAGCCACAAAGAGAAAAAAGTTAGGTCAGACAAACTGTATAAAGGTGGTAACAAGGGATTGTTTAGAAGTTACCTGAGGCAGTGAATAAGGTATGGATTTCAACTTGAAAGGTTTATCTTCAAACAAAACTTTAGGGTGTGTGCAATAAACATGAGGTTCTAATGTTGAAATCCATTTGAAGGGTATTTGAAAACATCTGATGTTCATATTTCAGTTTTCAGCGAGGCTCTGAAGTTTTGATCCAGCACTTTTATCTTTACCTGTTCTTCACTGAGTTTGTAAGAGCCCTCCTTTTTCTAGTTTACAGGTCTCTGCCTTGTTTCCTTCACTGGGGAGCTAACTCCTGCACTTGGATTGAACCATTTCTTATTATTGGCTGAATAACGTTTGCACTTTGTTCTTTTCTAGCACAAAGCAGTGGCTCTTGTGTATGTTCATTGGCATCAAGGCTACTCAAGCCTCATATATGTACCACCCTGTTTTTTTATCCCCATTTTGGATTGTGTCACAGTTCAGTTAACACAGGAACAGTAAATCTGCTTCAGAAAAATTAAAAAATTAACAAAATCAAATTACCCCAATAAATAACCACTAAAACCCATGTACAAAAAAGTGAAATTGTATGTAATAACTAGCCCTGAGTTCCCAGTGTTCCTAAATACCTTGGATACTGTTTATTCATTTCATGATCTACGTGTCTAATTAGATTCTCTAGCCCTATATTCCTAGCTTGTTGGGGAATTGCTGGTTATGTAGGCAAACACAAAAATATGCCACCATTCCCATTATATCTAGAATATGATATTCCATGATTTACAAGGAATGATGCCCCAAAACTAAAATCTGCCTTATGAACTTTCATTTCAGGGCATTTCCTTTTCATGTCTTGCCCTTCCTAATTTACAGCTAAAGAAGCAGATGGACACCTTTGATTTTTTTCAATAGAACAATAGTAAAATGACTCAATGGAATGCTTCAGATTCTATGGGTGAAAACTCCTAATTCTTTTGAGTTCTTTGTTTATTTTTATATGCAGAGGTTTTTTTCCTGTTTGCAATTGAGCTGGAGTACTTTTTTGGTGAAATCTAACATATTTCTATAGTATTGCATCATGTCAAGATTTTAATATTTTTTACATATAGAAGGTTCACATTTTAACTGTTTTCTAGAAGGCATTTCTTATAATTTTCTCACCCCAATCAGCAACAGAAATACTACAATGCTATAATACTATAAACCAGTAATTCACAGTTTCCAACTCTTAAGATTTCTTTACTAATTTTTCACACAGTTAGATTTCACAGAAAACACCTGGTTTGTTTATGTCCTGAAACTACAGCTACCACCTTTGTAAGAAGACAATCCTGGACTGATTTTAGCAATCTTGTAACAGACTTGATGTTTGGATTGTTCTTCTACAGCAACAAAGTGAGGCATTCTGTCCCTGTGAGAGCCATGGACATAGTAACCAACAGCTGAAGCACCATGAACATCATCTGCAGAAGGAGAAAACCTGGATGCTGCAAATGTTACAGCCCTAGAGCTGACATCCAGGGAAATCTAAGATGCAGGAAATACAATGGATTTCACAGTTGTGTAGTCTCAAACATATTACTATTTTCAACTTCTGGAAATGCAGACTTACTGCCTATATCCACCAAAGTGTGGTTTGTTTTGCAAATAACTCCCTTATTTCACACGATACCATGAAAGAACAAAGTCATCACGTGTCTCTCAGGGCAGAAATCTCCATAAAACCTAAACATTGCTCTCCCTTGATAAATGAGATCTCTGGATTAGCAGTCTACAGATAGCATTGTCAATAGCCTATTTCTACACTTTTGAAGTATCCTTTTTCTTATGACAGAAAGGAAAGGTCCTAAAAAGAGATGCAGGAGATATTATTAAAATCTCTGGCAGGCAAGCCTGATGCCCAGTGGAAAAAGGAAATGTAAAATCTTTTGTTGAAAGATATGTAACTAATCATATTGGTCACTACAGCAAAAGCAGAGGGCCTTCACCAAGAACAAAAATGACTCCCCAGTCATCACAATAGAAAGCACAAGGGATTAATGGTGTCAAGAAGCTATGGAGTCTGTAACACAGACTGATCTGATAGTAAGTAATAGACATTTGATTTAACTACTCCATCTACTGGCAAATAATTATGGCTAGTGTGTAGAGATACAGGAGTTGCTTGTATAAAGCTTTGTCTACAGAAAAAAAGAAGTATTTTTCTCTTCTTTGAACAAGCAGCAAATGTATTATCATTAGTGCAGTTCCTTTCCAGCTTCCAGACCCTGAGGTTTATATTAACACTGTGTCCCAAATGACACAGTTTCAAACTGAGTTTTACTTGAAGGGTGTGAAGATTTTTTTTTTTTTCTTCAGTACAGCTCATAAACACATGAGATTTATATGACCTGTATCATGATACACTTAACTTTTATTTGTACCCCATCCAGTTGATTCTTACTTTGATTGCTTGGGAACACATTAAATCTTATGGCAGATTACACAAAGCTCCACCTAAACACTTCATCACAGCCAGTGTGTTAAGCCACAATGACTTCACTAAATACAGATTTTCATTTCTTTTCTCTTACAGGCAGTACAGAGTAGCAGAGGTCTGCAGGAATATGTACCAAAGACCAAAGATGTATAAGATATAACCACAAGAACTGGAAACTGTCTTTCCTTCAAATAAAAAAGCCTCTTAATACTTCATCTTCTCCAACATGCCACATCTCTGAAATCTCATCTTTCCTACCCTGAACATCAGGGTGTTCATAATTTTACATGTTATACTTTTACATAATGACTATTATAGAATGCAAATATGTTTACAACATCACATGCAATTAGTAAAATAACCTATTTTGTCTTTACTTTCTAAGAGTCCTTCGTGTCCCTAATTTTGGGGTTTTCTAATGTAAATTCAACACAACAACAAAACAGGCAATTTCCTTCATCCCCATGAAGAAACAAAATTTGTGAACCAGACCAAACCCTCTTCTACACCCCTGGCTAGCCTCCCAGTAAAATGCTGCCTGGGTATAGAGACCACAAACCCACTGTATGCTCCTCTCACAGGCCCAGGAAAGGTTTGCCAGAGCTAGGGGAGCAGGTTTTGGTAGGAGAGGGGGTGACAGGTGAAGCACTCTATAGGTCATTTGTTGTGAAGTTAAAACCAACAGCCCATGCCAAGACAACTGCTGGAAATGTGGAACAGCAGTAACAATGGGATTCTGCCATTTCTGGGAGGTTTCAGCCCTTGCAGAAATGTGGCAATCAAGTATGAGCAAGAATAACAGAATTAGCTTTTATCATCTATATCATCTCTGGAGACATTTCTGCAAGTCCCGGAGCTGCAGCTTCAATAATAGAATTATAAACACAAAATACAATACTATATCCACACACCACAATCTGCACCCTTTCTTATGGATTTGGTCCATGAAAATAAAGTTTTTAGTCACAAAAATCTTTTTATCTTATTCACTGTCCAACAACTTTCCCTAACGCTGCTTAATATGGATAAATACATCCTTGATAAGACAATTACAATTTGGAACATACTCACTGTTACCTCCAAGGGGACCAAGCTGATAGATTAAAACCAAGAAGCACCAATTCAGTTAGGTATTTTATTTCACAGCTATGCTCAACACAAATGAGAAACATTGGTATAATAAGATTCAAATAGTACTAAGGGCAGGAACTGCAGTCTGATTCCCAAAATCTTTCCAATTTAAGTAAATTTGGTGGCTTGTATGAGCACTGTTGGACAAAGAATAACTAACAAGGATCAAGCCATATACTTCAAATAGCTTTGTCAATTATTGTTTCATCAGGGTTAATAAGTTTGCAGTTTAACAACTTCTGTGTGATGATTCTGGAGGGTTTGATCTGTGTGTCTATCTCTAGTTTTACTTTATCTCTATCAGGGTCAAAAGAAACTCTGGAATATGTTTGGTTGCAATAGGAAGTACAGGGGTTTTTTGCATAATGAAAGGTTTCGCAATATAAATTGGGATTTTTGTCTGGAAAAAGGGCTGTTGGTATTTTAGCAAAGTAAAAAAGTTCTTGAAAACTTTGCTAGATGTTGCAACAGGGGGAAAAAATGCTGTATAATAAAACAACAAACTTTCCCCTTTTCCATGGCTTTGAGATACAGACAGGGAATGTGGTGAAGCTCTCTCCTCTTCCCCTCACAGTGCACCCAGCAGGCAGCTGTACATTTATGTGGAAGCTTCAGCCCTGCTCCTGGTCTCTGCTTAGAGCATTACACTCATGTGCCAAGTTCACTGTTTAAACAAAACATTGGTTTGTTCCTTTAGCAAAAGCTGTTCAACAGGATAAGAAAAAAGCATGTTGATTTTCAGTGATGAGTTAAATAGCAGCATATGTTTTCAATGTTTACTCTTCTGGGGAAAATTTTCACACTGGAATATTGGCAGCTCAGACTCTGACCTCAGGGACATCTCTCATGGTTTCAGAAGGGATCTCTAAACTTCTTGTGTTTAAACAACTAAGACAGATATCTTTTCCACATTTCAGGTGTTTCCCACTGCTTTAAGAAGACGAGTGAAAATCTGT
Organism: Hylia prasina; assembly: GCA_013397195.1. NCBI lineage: Eukaryota > Metazoa > Chordata > Aves > Passeriformes > Sylviidae > Hylia > Hylia prasina. The sequence continues at coordinate 607,855 of VYXD01004002.1, forward strand.
TCCACTGAAATCAACAGTAAATGTTTTAACAGGGATGGGACAGGGGTTTTGCTGAATTTCACAAAATCTGCAGGCTCAGTGCTTATAAACAAAAACCTCAAAAGGGGTACATTCACATCCTCTAAGTCAGCACAAAGGAGAAACACACCTAAGTGATTTTGGCATTTAAAAAAAATCACATGTTCTTCTCATACAAGTGTACATTACAAACAACCTTTTCCTCTAACTTCTGCAAAAAAACTAATCAACCATATGTTTCATCTCTCTGTTAATACATCAGATTTTAAGAGAAATTACAAAAACTTCTTCACCAAAGGATTAGCATTGTTAAATTAATCAGGTGAGAATTCATGGATCTACTTTTTTCCCTAAATATATTCAGGCAAAATCTTTAGGCATCCTGAACCTGGAATATGGATTCATGTGAATGGAGAATGCAGACAATCTGGACTGGTTTCCCTGTCAGGTGCCAGAGCATGTCCCTGATCTACGGGTGTGAACACAATCAATTATTTGTGCACTCCCCCTTGCAGATTTCAGGCTGATTCTTTGTTCAGATTCAATTATTTTCCAGTAATCTTCTCTTCCTTTGGTGGTCTCTGAAAATAATACTATTTAAAATTACAACATTTTACTTCACCAAATGCCTCCAGGTAATGGAAGGAATTGTCAACAAATATCACTGTTAATTAATTGGTAGAGGTGGAGAAAGACAAACAAGGGCCTTGTTAAGATTCAAATCAGACCCAGGGGTACATCTCCACTTCAACCTTTATTTGTTTTGTCAATATATAAGTGTCTAAAATGTAGAAGTATATAGCTTCCAGGGAGGGAAAAAGCTGTATAACATAATATATCAACACAACACCTTTAGGAATTTTTAAAACTTTTATCAGGAAATCCTTATGGATTCCTGACAATCACCTGCATTTGTGCATTATCTGATTCAAATCAGCACACAGAACTCTAAAAAAAGGAGCTTTACAGAAGTCAAGAGCAACAGTCAAATACAAACTGTGCCATCCACACTGTGCATAATTATATTATGAATTACTATTAACTGTCAACATATAATTGTCAGTTATTAGCCTAAGTATATTGCAAGAGAATTATTATATATGGAAGAAATTAACCCTCTCGAATCATTCCAGTGAATACTGGAGTAGTTGTACTGTCTCTTTACTCTTCTGCCATAGTTGGACCAACACTATGTTTTGTACTTTTGGCCAATGTGGCTGTGGTACCTGTGTCAGTCTAAATGGAGTAAATGCCAGAGCAAAGACTGCAAGAAGCAAGGACAACTGTCTGTATGCACTCAGAGACCACTAACTACAATTACATCATTTTTTATGCATCCTGTTATTAACAGAAAATTTAATTTTGAAAAACATATATTAAAAAGGCATTTTTCCCTATTTTATTGCCATACCCATGGTAAAAGAAATGTGAGAGGTATACCTCAATTTGGTACACATTCATCTGGCTATTACTCTCAGACTCAGACAACCCTCTGACATTCCAATTTCATTAACACAAAAAGCAGAATTTTAAAGGAAATAAAATTATTTCACAATGAAGAAAACAATATCTCAGATATGTTTTCTGCCTTAAGTTTTGGAATATTTTGCAGGCATGCACAGAACACTATGAATTTCAGCTAGTGCAAAACTACTTTTGGAGGCCAGGAAGAGATGTTTCAATTAGCTATTCTGCTCTCTCATATCACACAAAATACAAGTCTCCACCAATAGTTTCTGTATCAAGATCAAGCTTCAAATTGGACAACATTTATTTCAAAAAGACAGTCTAGCTTTAAAGAATTCAGTAACGCGTGGTAAAGGAAAAAACCACAACCACAACCAGCGGCACAAAATCAAAGGAAAGTAATTACAGACCTCAGAACATGCAGTTCATTCCAGTACCCCCAAGGCAGCACTTTACTTTTACCTGAGCAGCTTGGGGCTTATGCTTATCTACTTGGTTCTTGAATTCCCTGTGGGATACTTCCACAATCTCCACTCCTTAGTTTAGGAGACATATAGATGGGTTCTAAACAAACAGCTGAACATGACCTGTATCAATGGCATCACACATATCCCTTTGGTGTGGATATAAAAAGGACATGTCCTTAACTTAAAATGTTAAGAGATTTGGAGCCAAGCCTTTTGGTTTTAATTATTCAGACATCCTTAAAATATTTAAATTGATGACATTTCTTGTGAAAGAATGAAGGTAGACTGGACAGAACGGTGAATTTTTTCTCCCTCATTTTGCACACGACTGGGAAGTTATTTTTTGTTGCAACTTAAAAGTAACTCTCATTTAAAAATTAGAATGCGTCTGAACAAATAGTTCTGCATTTCTCACAAGGCAGTTCAAAGCTATCAGGATTTGAAATACCATCATTCCACACTGAATTCCTGAAATAATTCTATGATACCAGAAACATTCTCTACCTTAAAAACCTATTTCCAAACCAAGTTGTCACCTTATATTATGAATTGTTCAATTTTGGTTTTATATGTTTCATGGTATTTTGCACATACATTAATTCCAGACAGTAGGCAACACTTGGCGGAGGGAAAGCCAAGGTAGAGGTCAGAAGGCCTCGTGCCATTGTTGGTCCATGGAAGGATCTCAAATATGCCTCATAACCACACCTCACTTCCCCACTGGCAATAGTAATGTTTCACAAAGCAGAGCTTTCCAAGCAGAGAGGAAAAGAAAAAACAGCAGTTGTTTCACCTTAAATATGGAAATTTTTCTTCCTGCCACTCAAGCAGATTCTAAATACACCTCCCCCTTTTCCCAGATAAAGGTTTTATCTATGAATTGCATCACTCAAACGCTGAGATTCCGTCTTTTGGGGTTTTTTCCTCAGAGCAGCCCGAGACAAGCAGGAACATTGCAACTTTCAAAAGGGAATGTTTGTATTTCAAGCTCAGCTGTATGCCACAATCTTTTTAGGTCAGGTCACTTCGAACAGGGGCTGGATATAGAGGGGGAAACAACAAACATTTTTTAACTGTCAGTTGGAACTGAAAGAAACAGAATGAAAAGAGGCAGCTTAGCGATTGGTTTTGAAGCAATGGCATTTGTCTGTGAGCACACAGCCTAGGAAAGGCGACAGGTTCTAAAATAATGGTACTGTAGCAGGCACTGAAATGTAAAACATATGTCACACTTTTCCCTGCTCGCAGAGAGGTTTAAAATATTTATAATGCTGCACCTTTCCCTGAAAGCTTTCTGCAGCATTCCTGGGTTCACGGGTAGGTGAATCATCTCCCTAGAACTGCAAAGCTTATGCAGATTTTATTCCTCTGCATAAAGAGAAATGCACAAAATTTAGGGTGCAAAGGCACGGCTAAGCAGCAGCCCTCAAAGAGCTATTTTTGAATCTGCATTCATCCTGATGCAATGTTTGCTTCCTCAACTGTTTTTTGTTTTAAACTACTGCTTCATTCACAACACAAACTGAAGCACTGATGTTATTACTTTTCTATGTGAGAATACAACAAATTTGTCACAAAAGTGAGATCTAGGGCTTTAAATTGGGTAAAAAAGAACACAGAGCATTCGTGTGTATCTGTGCATCCACAGACAAGGACACAAAGGTATGTGATATGCTTTGTTTCTTCATTAATGTTCTGTAGTGTGCATTTGATTAGCACTGCAGAGGAAAATATTTTTAAGGGTAAAACTAGAAGGGACGTAATCTACTTTTTCATCTGAGGAATTAGAGGGTCTTAAGAACCATCTGCTCACAAGAGAGTTGAACTGTGGACAAACACATCCCTCTGACCCCAAGCTGCAAGAAACTAAAGGGTTGGCATCTATTCACCAAGCATGTAGAAAGACTCAGATTTCCAAATGAAAAAGCTTTTTAGCAGCTGATGTAACAATTTTTGGTTTCCAAAAAACCTGGAAGTCAGTGGAACAGAGGCAGATAAGATGTATGTACAGCGTCTCATAGGAATACAGGGGAAAGTTCCTTTTGAGTCAAAAGGAAGCACACCCAGTCAATCACACGAAACCTGCTAAAAACAGGTCTGAAACCAACATATTGTGGACACATCAAGTCAATCTTCTGGAAAAAAAAATGTTTGAAGGCATGTTCTAGCCCCTCATTTGCACAGTGGTTTGGAGGATGTATGGATCTCACTAAGAATAAAGCACAAATGCACTGCCTTTGCATTTGTGAACTTTGTGCAGAACTTTGTGCTGCCACAGCAGACCTGATGTTACCCATTCTCCCAAACTCAGGTAACACCACTTCAGTTCCCAGCCATCTTCAGCAGGCTTCCCCTCACTTCCTTCTTGCCTGCAATCAAATAATACTTCCATGCTCTGAGACACCAAACAAACAGTCAAAATAAGAATAAGAGAATGAAACAAAAGTGTGGCCCAGAATCTGGAATAGGGAATATTTTACCAACAGGAACGGGGGAAAGCTCTAGGAAGCTCTGGGTGAAGATTGGTTTGGACTATGAACATTAGAGATAAACGAGAAGTATTAACACAGATATTAAAAATACATTGTACATTCCTGCCTGAAACCATTGGAGTGGGGTCCTGAGCAATTCCTCTTGAATTTTTCCAACTATTGCCAAGGGGGTTGACTCCTCAGGTTTCATGAGCAAAAGTAGGATTACACACATATAAGGAAAATTGTGTACAAAATGTAATTTCCAAAATAACATGCACAGCAAGGAAGTAAATCATGAGTGTCTTGGTATAGGTTTATAGGTATGATGAACAAAAAAAAATTAGGTCACTCCCTTGGTAAATTATGCGCACTGGGCCACTTATTAGGGATAGTTTTGTTCCTCTCACATTTGCAGGTGTTAGCCTGTAAAAAAGGGTAATGGCTTCTTCTTAAAATGTTCTTGATTTGAAAAGGGGAAAAGAACAGCATCATTGCTGTGTTCCCCCACACAAGAGGAAATGGGTGGAAAAGAAAGTTGCACAAATTTAAAGAACACTTCAAGCTTATTGAGCATAATTCACGAGCATAATTCAATACTGTGCTAGTCTGCGAATTTCTAGTGCTTGAAAGTATACAAATTTGAGGCCATCAACTGAAGTTTCAACACTGCATATATTTCTGTGCAAAATTCTGACTGTTGAGACAGGTATGGAAACTCGAGTATCAAGGATATATGAAAACACCTGACAGGCATCTAAATGTAAAAATTTTCACTGAATTTTCTGCTCATATCTTACTTCTGCCTAAATTCTACCAGATTGGAAGTTAGAAAATGGATTCCAACAAAATTCATGCATCCTATTGAATCCCATGTTAAGACTCTTCACAATTTCCAGAAAAAAATGTTTCCTCATAATAATTCTGATCTTTTAATCAGAAAACATTTGTATCCACCACTTTTTATTGGGCCCCAACAGTAGCAAAGTTACTGAAATATCACCAGAAAAGCATATTCAAAGATGACCTGGGACACATTCAGTGAAGTATTTATCACAATCAAGATTCCAGAGGATTTTTAGCCTAGTGAAACTCATTTAAGTTTGTATGAAACTTAGCCAGGCATCTAAAATGTTATGTATCAGAACCAAGCTTATGCAAATCTGCTCTTATGTGATGCTAATCATCATTTGAGAGCAATAGGCACTCCATACTCAGACACAGGCTATTAGCAGCTTCTAGCTCTCTAATTGAAAAGAAAAAACCAAACCAACAAAAACCTAACACTTTTCCCTGTTTCTTCATCCTAACATGCTCCCCACTTTTTTAGTGTTATTTACACAGCGCTGGTATGGGCAACCACCTCATTTTTTTTAAATTATACTTTGTTTCATCTAAGAATCAAGTACCTGAAGATCTTTTTAAGTATCTGGTTCTGCAATAACATTTACCAAACTATTTCCTTCTCTCCACAGTGAATTACTTGTGGTGCATGGTAGCAATTTGGACAGCAGGCTATGCAGACAAATTTTTGTAGATAATTAGCTGAGAGGATATTCAGCAGAAGTGGGTCATACTGTACTTGTTCACAGATGGTTCAATAGAATGGATTTCAGCGCATCCACTTCTCTAAATGCATAACATTTTGAAAGAGGAAAGAAAGAGGAATAATAAATAATTTTTACGGTTTAGGAAATGCTAAAGAATATATCTTTTTGGTGTAGCTAGATAATAAGTAGACAAAGGATTTGACATGTGAAGTGAATACACTGCATTGTGAATTAGTGCACAAAGAAAGGCATTTTTAGAAGAAACTCACCAAGAAGGAGACAGAGCAACCTCTGCACATACAGACTCTGCTGTGTTACAAGTGTCAGTGAACTCTGACCAAAACTGTCATTTATCTATGCACACTTCCTCAGCTGCAAATACTGCTGACTTCTTGGACAACACCAAGGAAGCACAGAGGCTGCACTCTGGCTTGAGAGGAAGCTGGTGCTTACAGTGCCATTTCCTACTGCAGCAGGACTGCATCACCAACCAACCCTCCTCTGAAATCCAGCAAAAATAGTCACTACAGAATCATTACAAATTCAAAAGCACAACTCTTCCTTTTCCTAGGATCACTCCACATGTGGATAAAACATCCTTGAAAGCCCAGTGACAAACAGCACAAAGATACCAGGAGAGAAGACAAAAGTAACTGAGCTTCTAAATCCTTCAAGAGTTATTGCCAGTCTTTAAAACCACCAGTGGAAATTCAAGGACTTCACAACACTTTGGAGTCCAATCTCTTTAGTAACTTGTTATATTTCTCCACAAATGTGATTATGTCAATGGTATTAAAAGATGGAGAAATCTTTCTGTTGCATTTGTTGTAGAAATGTGGTAAACCTATCTTCTCCTAGCAACAAGCAGCTGACATAAAATTATCACACACTGAACAAGATTTACTTCCAGATGATGAGACACTCCCATAAACTGTAGCCTAACTGTGCCCTCAGAGTTTTACAGTGGTCACTGAAGTTCCTTCTGCAGTTTTCCTGTTTCAGAGCTCAAACTGTTTTGAAGACTTTTTGCAGAGCAGATATTGTAGAGAGAAATTAATGATATTTTCATATTTTCCAAAACATGCAACTGGCCAGATACCCTATTATAATGGGAACATGAGAATTCAAATGTTAGTGTCAGGTATTAAGTCACTTTTTGCCCTAAAAGATATACCTCTAACAAAGGTTTGTTACAAAGAAAGGAAGGTTGGAACAATTTACTTGTTCTATATTTATGTACACAAACACAACAGGATTCTCTTGCTTGATGGTGGCTCTCAAGATTTTGATGTACTTATCAAGAAGTAATAAAATAATAAAATTTTTACTTAACAAAAATAATTTAGCTATCTCTATTCACTGCCATGAAGTCCTTGATCATTATGGTTATTTATTCTTTCACCACACCCTTCCTGGTTAAAGAACATTGCTGCATGGTCCCTACCTTACATCCCAGAGTTTTATCCCAGACAACACCCTGTCAGACGAACTTTCTGTAGTAGGACAATATATTCTTTTCAGGTACATGCAGTGTCAAAAATTACTGTGTATAAGGTGTGACTGAGCACTTTTATAATGTCGGCATTCAGATGTTACAACTTCACTGTTGGACATTTCACTGTTCTTACAGTAAAATATTTAAAGATTTACCCTTTCCAACATACCTGTTAAAAGACAAAAGATTGAAATGCATGGGGAGGGAGGAGAGAGGAAATTTGCCTTCCAGATCAGCAATTTCAATTCCAGGAAAATAAGACTGAGCTTTAGAGCTACACACAGAGTGAAGCACTTAAAAATCTATAAACCACTGATCTAACAAACCACTAACTAAAAGGAGGCATCTGATTATATAAAATTACTAAGCAGATGCCAAGAATGCTGTTACAGTTTTCCAATCATTTACTGCCTAAACTTCACTCCAAAAACTCTAAGCAGCTCCAAAACCTAGCCAGCATGGTGGTTGGGAAAAAAATCAGGGGAAGCAGGGAGAACATAACATGACACCAAACAAAATCAGAAAAAGCCACCAACCACCACACCCAACTTATTGTCTCTTTCCAGTATTTTCTTTCAACAAACAAGTTATTTTAGAAACTCAAAGAACCAGCACTTAATCAGAAAGTACTGGTTCAAGAAAGTAGGAATCAATTAAACTAAATTTGTCACTCAAGATTAAAAAGGGAAGGCAGCAAATTAACAAAAAAAAAAGTATCAGGCTTACAATCCCTTGAAGAGTTTGACTATTAAACTTACTAATAATGCTTAAAATTCACCACTCATGCATTTATACAAATGTTAGCAGAACATGGATAAGAATCTAAGATTTAAATAAAATCAGCTTTCAGTGAAACATCAATCCATAATCACCTATAATTGTTTCAAATACTACACTCAAAATTGTTTTAGAGATGGCTGAGATGCAATAAGGATGACAGGTTGAAAAACAAATGATCAGTGTATGCATTAGGCCTGGGAGTTGTGACTTGCCGTATAAAATATACATGAAAGCAGGAAGAATTTAATCAGTCACCATTGCATAATTCACAGAATTTTTCTGCCTTCTTTTTGCCATGGTGTGTATCCTGTATAAGACTTTACATAATTACATACATAGTACAACATGATGAAGTTGCTATTCTGAATTACATGTTGGTGCATTTTGCATATGTACTTGATAAATAGCAATAGCCATAGTAAACCACAATGAGTACAAAGAATATCTGAGGGTGCATGCAATGTGTTACACCTCATGGAGGAGTAAGTATATGAAGTGACATTCCCATTCCTTTAGGAAAAAATAAGTCCTTCATGGACTGCTCTCTCTCAAGTAGTCATTTGAGCTTAATTTTCAAAAGGCACTAACCAAAACTTTGCTGAATTGGGCTATTCCACTTGTATGCACATAAAAAATATGATAAAATGTTGTGTATTTTCTTCCAGAAAACATGGAGCTGATTCATTCTAACAATGTCCCTGCATGGTCATTCAGGGTTTAGTGAGTGTATTCCATCTTACATCAAAGCATTAGGAATAAAAGCACGCGCTATTTGCAGTTTAATTCTGACTCATCTCACTTCTTTTTGCAACCCTTCACACTTCATCTTGGCAACTAAAAAACAGGAAACATGCACAACTAGATGTAAAGTGCCAACTGGTATATTTTAAACTGTCCCTCACTGTATCAAAGATAGGGGAAGAGAATTGTCCTGCTTTCAGTTCTATTCCTTTATGCAAGAAGAATGGAATATTATGAAGTTAAAGAGAACAAACTGAGGACCTGATAAAATGATTTGTGGCTTGCATGATATACAGAATCAATTCACCATTGCTTAAAAGTAATCAAGTGAAGCAGTGGGAACAAATTTTACTTAAGGCATTTCATGACCGTACAAGCGGTAACATCTGATAGACAGTGAAGAGATTCAATCCAAGCTGGCCAGATTATTTAGAGCTCAGAAGCTTCAGCTCTCTCATGGGTCAGAAAGAAAATTCCTCTATATTATGAGATGCTTTAAAGCAGTGCAAGAATTATGCCAAGGGAATGGAAAGGAGGGAGGAAGATTGCCTCAGTTTGTGTTCACAGACAAATAGGAACAGACTGCAGTTATTCCAAAGGGGCTCTGTAAAAGTATGTGGAAGTATTCTATTTTTTTCACAGCTAGTCCTCACTCCTCTGTGTCCATTATACATGGAGTGCACAGGTTACAAACTCCAGCAATCCTCAGAGGACACAGAATGCTCACCACTGCTGCTGCTCCATGAAGCTGCCATGCAGTGTGCATGACTGCACACCTGCTTTCTTATTTAATGCTTCCCTGTTCTTTCAGCTCTGGTGCTGTGGTCTACTGCTGAGTGATGTCAACTTCCTGGAGTGAATTCCATCACAAATAACCTGTTGTCCTGTTGTTTAATGCAAAACCAACAAAAATGCAAACATTTGATTTACCACTGTTCTCAGCTGCTGTTCTGGGGAGCAGTATGAGTAAGCCAGCTCACTTCCCAAAGGACAAGAACTCCCACTGCTAGATTTTTCTAAGGCTTTAGGGATTTGCTGAAGTCAAGGGGGAGAGAAAAGGAGGACGAATATGAGAAAAGAAGTTTAATGGAATGATATATTTCCTTACAGTTTTATGCCTTTCAAGAACAGTAGAAAGTATCATGTCTTGAACTGACCCACTATATGAAAGGCCATTATATTTCACCCAGTCATCCCCTGCTACTCATGCTTTGTTAGCTTATCTTCTGTTTTGATACATGAACACATCAATTCTCGTGGTATTCCATTCAAAGGGATAATCACATTATCTGCATGACAGATAAGCCTGGATGTCTATAGTCAATGCATACCAGCCAGCTCTAACACAGACCCCTCTCCATATTAGCCATTATTTCCACGGTGCCTTGAATATGTTTCTCAACCCTCTCCAGGCTGCCTCTGTATCCTGTTAACTGCCCATTACAGCAGAGATGCAGCCAGGTACCTCTCCAGAGGCACAGAGGAATGGTTAATTGCTGAACTACAGGACACACCAAAAAGTAAATGCCACCTGCCACCACCACGTCCACTGAAATGCCATGCAGTGATAGAAGTCTACTTTGGGAGCTCCTTGCTCTAATTTCTGATGTTCATATAGTAGCTACTTCAGGAATGAGCTGCTACACTCAGTGTAGATTTGTTGTACAAAGACACTGAATACACCTTTAATTAAAATTAACTCATTGATGCCTGTAATTAAATTTCAAGGCTGCAATTTAAATACAATACAATTTAAATCACATGCAAAACTATTATAGATGGATAACTGGGAATAAAGCCCAACACTTAAAATTGATGTCAGCAAAAAGTTTGCCTCCACACATAGGAAGGATTCACACAGAAGACAGGTGTAAATGGATATATGTAACACGCACAGTTACAGAATGAATCAATTCATCTTGTTTCCCTAGGTTTGCAACAAGATGCTTTTTTACCTAAGAGTCATAGGGTTTCCATGGCATTTCTAGGATATGCTGTTTCCAGTTTCCTCAGTGGAACCACGCGCTGGCAGGTGCACAGCTGACACACCACTCAGCATCTTCAGGCAGTATCAAAAGATGCTACTTCTCCTACGTTTTAGTTTCCCCCAGATTTCTTGGTGTGAGGTGGAACCATTTAAATGGAAACTAGGACAGTAGCAAAACCAGCAAGCTAAAATTTAGCTTAATTTTTTAGCACACACTTAATAGAAATAATGCTTTGAGAAGAACTGTTGACAAAATTATTCTGAAAAATAAAAATAGCTTCACTATTTAACCTATCATCTCTTTAACTAATAATTACCTTGTTGTTTCATGGTACAAAAATATAACTCTTTATCTGAGCAAGGTCCTGGAAAGACAAAAGCTGCTGAGGATTGTTTATTAATGGTTAAAACACCCCAAATCACTACACATTTATTTCAGTCATACTGAGACTCCCAGACTGCTGCACTGAATTTACTGCAATGTAATATCTTATCTGAACACTGCTTTGTAACAATGTAAATGCATTTAGGTTTCAAAAGGAAAACATGGTATTTTTAAATTTTTTTGCTGTTAAAAAAATCCAAAGGAGAATGGGAAGTCCAAGAGACAAATTTGATTACAGTCAGGAAGAATGAATACACGGTCTTTGATTATCATGAAAACAATGCCACAGGCCTGTGATGACTTTGATTTAAAAGTTATAGTTTAAACCAGCAGCAAACAAAAGACACTGGTACATTAAAATGCATTGACAGTAACCTGATTTTAGCTAAGTGAACAAGGTACCAAGGGTTGGGTTGGTTTGTGGTTTTTTGGGGGCGTTTTTCGGTGTTGGTTTTTTTGGGGTTTTTTTGTTGGTTTTTTTTTGTTTGTTTCTTTTACTTTTGTTTCAAGAAAATATTTACTGTGTGCAAAGTGTGAATTTATCTTAATATGTACAAAATTGAAGTTGTCATTAGATCTTTTCTCAAACATTTTATACCAATAATGAAAAGGTATTTACACACTTTTTAAAAGCACTGCCCTTATGCAATAGAGTTCAAACAGAGGAGAGAAATCAATTGGAGGAAGACATTTCAATTCCTTTCAAAAGCTCAGGAAATTAATGAGAAAAACCTGGATGCTCATTTATTCCAGCAATTAAAAGACGCAGTGATTAGGAGTTCTCCAACTCACAGTTGTGGAGAAGCTTGGCAGAATTATCCTGAAATAATTTAAAAATACCTTAGATTAAAATGAAGTCTATGCCCAAGAAGGGTTTGCAAAAAGATCACTTACATGACTTAGGTTTATTCAAAGTGATTGGTAAAGACTTTCCCCATCTTTCCCCATTAATCTTTCCATATCCCCAGGATTAAAAACACTCAGAGAAAAATGCAGCATCACATAGTAGAAGTACCAGAGGGGATTGAACTCAGAGCTGTTTAGATTCACCCATCAAGTAGCAGATATGTAAAAAACCATGCAAAGTCTCTTTTGCTTCCTGAGCAGCTTCATGGCCTGGGATTGTTAGTGCAACAGTAAGTTTAGTTCTGCAGGTCCTAAAATAAAAATGTTGCAAACAGTGTGATGAGACAACCTTCAAAGTCATCCCATGCTACTGTGTCTCTTGGTCTGCCTCAAAGTCCAGCAGAACGGAGCAGGAATCTGCTGCTGTTCCTATCCCAAGTTCTCTGCCCTTCTAATTGTATGGAGCCCCTACTCTAAATTTTTTGTGCCATAATGACAACTGGAAATTTTAAAATCACTAAGAAGAATTTCAAATATTCTGTTCATTGTAAAGACAAGCTTATAATAATCCAAAATAGTTTTTGAACTCAAATGGCAAGCATCTGGTCCTCCTCCTTCTCCCTGTACACACTTTTGCCCTGCAACTTACATCACATGGGAAAAACTTGGGAAAATTTTATCTCCACTTGAAGTGTTCTTCTTAGCACTACTAAAGGTAGCATTGCTGCAACAAGTACTGAGGAAAAACCCCAAAAATTAATATAAATATGTTCCAATCCATAAAATCTGGCTAATGTCTAAGATTTTTCTTCTTTCACCTCTAGCCTTTTCTGGTTTTTAACATCTCCTGCTTCAATTCACTTACTCCACCAGGAACCACAGCAGTAGCCTTGGACAACTAAAAAGCAAGGAACAAGTCTCCACAGTCCTCAGGGACAGCTTAGGGCAGAAGGTTCATGGAAGCCCTGTTGGCATGTCAGCTAACCCTTGGTTTCCTCAGTGAGAAAACATAGTGCCTGCAAAACTGAAAGCAGCTTTAGAATGATAGCTGCATGCAGACTCACACAAAACACTGTTCAGAAGCCCAGAACAGAGCTGCAAAGGCAACAACTTCAGCACCACTTTCCATGATACTACCTCTGTTTACTTCAGAACAGTCTGTAAAAGCTTTACTATCTTTTCTGAAGCAAAAAGTGCTGCTAAATCTAGAGGACAGAAACAGCTAGAGGAAAACAGTGATTTGCTTCAATCACCTTTTTTTGACCCAGATGTAGAAAGCATGTGTGCAACTACCCACAAGAATCAGAAACAATACCAACTGTTACTGAACCCAGTAAGCAACTGCTCAGAGACACAAACAAAGTTACCTTGGGCAAAGTGCCTTATGCCTTACATGTCCTTGGGGTACAGCTGGAGCCAACCAAGGCTCACATGTAGGAATTAGTGGGAGTGACTGTTGGATACAGCCAGATGGCACAAGATGGAAGGCCAAGATAATTTGGCTAGAAATGAAACCTCTAACATTCATTTTGCAAGTATCATTCAGCATTTTCTGTCTCCCTCAACAAACTGAACAAGCACCTGCAGCAGAGCGTGATGCACTGACTGCCACTGACTTCACAGGGAGTGCCAGCACAAGGGCAGCTGGAAACTCAGGATTTGAGGACCTACAACCAAATCATGTATGGCAAGAAAAGAAACCACTGCTACTTCAAAGGATCATCATCCCAGAGTCAAGGAGTGAGCAGTGGTGCTTCCTACAGGAGATTGAGGGATTTTCTCAGAATCCATGCGATTTCCAGTATGCTGCAAAACTGCAAGCACACAAAAAAACCTCTAAATTAAATATGTATACAAAAGTTTGGCAACACAGAACACATGGTGAATTATATGATTTCAAGACCTCCTTGAAATCTTTCATACAGTGCAATATATATGAAATGTACATTGCATCACCCAAGTTGCTTTTCTCAAATATTTTAAGTTTTGACTGGTCGTATTCCTGATGTAGAAACTTATGCTAAGAAACCTCTGTACATCCAGACACACTGTTTTTAGTATTGCCTTACCACACATAAAGAGTTTTAAACACTCAGGAGAATTGGTCTAATGAGGGATTCATTCAAACTGTACAGTGGCCACAGCCATTTTTCCATGTACAAAGCGTGAGCCCCCCAAAGCAATAAAATTAAATGTCTCACAAGATTAACCAATCCAGAATTCACCCAGATCTGCACTGGCTGTTGCAAGCTTTGGCTGTGGATCCAAATGCAGGATGGATAGATATGGGCCTAAGATGCCAGCCTAAGACACAAACTGGTCTTACTCCCTGTGACTTCACTACATAGTTTGTCAGAAATATCTAATTTATTTTAGTATGATCCAATACACACTGTCAAATCACAACACTGTAAATTATTATTTTCACCAAATCCTTCTTTTAAAGGCATATGGACAATTATAAATCTATTCTGCTGATATTACTAATTAAATCACGTCCATATTATTATGTAGGTTTGGATTTGCTTTATTTTTTTATGAGATTGGTCTTCTCTTTGGCCTAGAACTTATGGAAATACATTTATCTGGGTATTCTCTCAAGCAGCTCTAAATGGCACCGTTAGTTATAAACATATTAAAATGGTAAGTAAAGGCAGGTGTTTATACCAATTTAAGTTAAACTATGCTGATGTAGACACACTATAACTGACTCTGCATAAGTATATATACACATCAAGCACACTATTTTTCTTATCCTACAATTCCTATTTTTTTCTACTTGTTTATGATTCTCTTGTTAGAAGTGTAATATTGGCCAACACTTACAATAGTAAAGCTCCAATGATGAAGAATTTTGGTACCTGGAATGAAAACTGTCATTACTGTAAATCTATTTTGCAATTTAAATTTAACAATAAAAGTTACAAGACCACACACTCCTTTGCTTTGCCTTTTGGGAAATCACTGGTTTATGTTACCATACTGGGCACTTAATTCATACTCGTGAACTCAGTTAAACAAGAGGCAGACACCACAGAGTCTTAAATACAATGGTGTGCACAATATTTTTTAATTGTCTTCATAGGGATAACAGCTCAATCTCTCTGGACTATTACTGTGCTTCCTGAGCCAAGTAGCACTCCTGAGCTTAGAAAGACTTTCCAGATTAAAGAAAACAGAAATTTCTTGCATGCCTGGGAGAATACATAGCCCAGGGAGAAGGAAGGGGATGGGAAATCATATACAATTTAGAACCGATTTATTTACCAAAGGGAAAATAGAGGATGTGAGACTTTCAGTTCTAATCCACTTTGTATTTCCACAATCCATTTGAAACATGGCCTGATGTGCTATCAATGAGTTCATTTTCCCCCTCTGCCTTGCTCCTCCCTGCATAAAGCCATCATTGCCATGCTGTGCACTCTGTGGGGCTGCTCATCCTCTGGCCCTGCCTGGAAATGCTGCTTCTGCTTAAAAGCATTCAAAGCCACCCTTCTGCATCCATTCACCTCTCAGAAAAGACACCTCACTGAGCTGGGTGGGCAGAACCAAGACACTTTCAGCAGCAATCACTCCTTCCTTTATTTGGAGAAAGTAACATTAAACAGGCAAACCCTGCAATCCCAGCCCTGTTTTGCAATGAAGTAGCAACTTTTGCTGCCAATATGGGGTCGGAGGGTGAGAGTCAGGATGCCTGACTGGAAAAGGTGAAAAGAAACAAACCCTATGTAGATTACAAGTGTGCACACACATTGGGAAACAAACAAACAAACAAAATCCTTTGATTAGTTGCAACAACAGCCACACATGAGTCGTCCCCGTGCTGTTAACAACAGAGGAGGCTCATGCTGGACTCCATTTCCATCATTTGCTTGCCTTTCTGGAGATCACCACCATCTAAAGGCATCAGAATCATGATGCAAAACATCACTCACTTTACCTAAACCCTGTACACACGTAGTTTTATTTATCTTCACCCTCCTGTTATACATGCCCAATTAGTTACAGCAGGCACACCAGTACAACAGGAATGTTTCCTGTGCAGTTTTGTTTGCTAAATAACCTTCGTGACAGTTTCTTGGCAAGAACTGCAGTAGAGAGGTTAACATATGTTAAGAATACATACAGCAGGCATTCCTAGTTAGAATGCAAGTAAATAGGAAACATCACAGCAGTAGCATTTCCCTTGCCCACCATCCAAGTGAGTTTGCTTCAGAAGTTCAAGCCAGATTTCGGCAGCAGAATTTGCCACTACAAAAAGAGATCTTTGTCCACAGATTTATATTCAAGAAGTTTGCTCATTACTGATCCTAATTCATAAACAGCCTCTTATTTCAGAGACAGTGGTCTGAAAAGTAAAATTACAGGTTGGGAGAGGTAAAAATGAACCCAATTTGGAGCACAGGACTAAAAGAAAAAAATCCTTTTTAACGTAAGATCTGGAACTGCAAAAACATAAAGGTGTTCAGTTCTTCAAGGTATATAAAAGATGTCATTTGCTTAGAAATTGCTTCTCTGTTAGCACCAGGAACAGCAATGTTCAAGATTTTTCTCCTGTTCTTGTCCTTTCTTTTTTGTGTCTTTTCCCACACTGGAAAATGCTCAAGTTGTCTTTCCCCACTGGCAGGGCAGTACACAAGCGTCACTGTGTACCACTGTCAAAAAGGGTGAAAGGCTTAAGAACAGAGCCTTCTTAGAGGTTGGAAAAGTTTCTCTGTCCCCTGAGAGCTGCCTGGAAAGAAAGACAGCCAGGTGAAAGCTGTGAAGAAGGAAGCCCCTGGTCTCATATGCAGGGTTCATCTCTTATTTTGTCATTATATCTTTATTCTTGTCATTATAAAACTGTTGGAACTACCATAACTTTCCCCACAGTCTTATACAGAGAAAGCCTGAAAGTGCCTTCCTTAACAGCACCATGCAAACTACCTGAATTCTTCCAAAATCTCCTTTCTCTTGGCTGCTGCAGGAACAGACCCCCTGCCTTCCAACTCCTAACCTGTATCCCAAATCCCTATGGATCATTCCTGATCAGTGACTCCAGTCATTGTTTGTTCTTTCCATCCATTCCACTCATACCACAAAGGTGCATTTTATCACCCTAGGGGCAGTAAGCCTTGGGCTGATTGAGGTCCCATCTTCAGTCCTTTGAGATGGGACTCCAGAGGTGAGACCAAACACATTTCTCCAGAAAATCACAGCTGTAAATGATCCTACTTAAACCAAAATAAAAATGAGAAACCATACGTATTTCAAGTCTGTTACTCTGCATTCTTGGAATACCCACATGTCATAATTGGTCACCCAACTGTGCTACATACGGTGCCACAAGAACAAAAATTAAATTATTACTGCCAGCATAGCAGAGTGAAATTTTCATAAGCATCACAGAAAAAAAAAAATAACTTAAGGAAGAATTTGAAGGAGACAAGAAGATGCTGAAAGAAAACCAGAAGACATAACAAGTGAGTGATAAAGGAGACTGTAAAAGGCCAAGTAGAGGCCAGTCTTAAAAATCTCAACAGAACGAGAGAATAGTAAGTAAAGGAGGGATTGAATGTGAAAGGTCTTTGAAACCAAGACAAGTGTCCTTTTCTTGATACAGACATTGTTCCCATGCCGTCATTCTTGCATGTTACATAAAACCTGGAATTTTCACTTCTGCAATAAAGTTAACTTAAAAGAATCCTAGGACTGTTTGGTGGCCCTAAGCAAGACACATACATGGATTGTGCCCGAGATGCAGGGCTTGCCTGCACCAATCCAACACCCTGTGCACATTCAGCATTCAGCTTCTTCTATGCAGCTTTTTATTTAAGCTGGTAGTTACATTCAGTTAGCATGTAATTAATTTGTAATGAAAAACGACCACTGACGACTTTTAAGGCTGAACAGGAGAGATAGAATTTGAATGTAGCCACATGAGCATATTACAGAATAGTATTTGTGAGGATCTTATGTAAAAACACACACGGGATGCTTTACCAGAAAAATTCCCAATGTTCACTAAAAGATCATATAAACGAGTGTTCCTTAATCATTACAGATTTGTGCTTTAGTCTGTGTTTCATTGAAAGTGTAGCCTAGACAAATTGATTTCTTGTCATTAGCCATGCAAGCACGGGGAAAAAAAAAATGGATCTCTTGAGAAAGTTCTGGGCCAAGTTTGGATTTTCCTGGGCTACTCTGGAAAATCTAGTGTCTTTTGCAAAAACATCAGGAAATGAGCAGAAAATGAATCATGACAGAGATCTGCTCTTAATGTTTTCCAGAGTTTTCAGTTTTACCATGGCATAACACTGGCATTTGAAGTGAAAATTGACTGCTTCCAGAGCCTTCTGCCATGCTTCAGCTAACTTTCTCAAGGGAAAAAACCACCAAATCCTGATCAGAATATTCTAAAAATCCCTCCAAGAGAATCCTTCCTTCTCAATCACTGAGGCTACAAACACATGCACATTTTATGCTGGTATAAACTAGCTCCCATTACTATTAAGAATGCTGCTGTTCACTCCATTATCTATTCCAACCTGCTCATTGCTGCAAGTCTTTGAGCAGCCAACCTGCGAACAGGATTGGATATTTGTTGTTCCCTATTCCCCTGATCTTCTGCTCCAGCTTTCCTTTACAAACCTGTCTCTTGCTGCTTTTTTCACTAACAACCACATAAACGAGTAGTCTGCAAACAGAATGTTCTGTGGTATTTTCCTGGAAGTATTGTATCATCTGTTTTCAGTATGGAGGGCTGATGCCAAGAAATGAAATAGTTCTACCAGAAGGGACAAAAAACATTTTTGCTGATAAATTCAGACACGGTAGAAGAGATGAACTCCCAAGTGACTACAACCCCCTTTCAGGTATTTCTAGGGAGAAATGAGGACTCCCCCCCTCCAAGCCTTCTCTTCTCCAAACTAAATCACCACAATTCCCTCAGCTACTGCTCACAGAACATTTTCTGAACCTTTCACCAGCTTCACTGCCCTTAAATCTGATTTGTCCCTTTCTCATTTTAGGAAATGAAGGGAGAACCCTTAACATTTAAACCAGGCTTTTGAGAGAATACAGGAGGGTTCACTATCAGGATATTTGTTGCAGAGAATTCTGAACTAGTCAGGTAACTTAGGATTTAATTACTACAGCAATCTAATCAAATATAATTACTAGGAATTATAAATTAATAAGAGAAGAAGCAACAGTATTTCATGGGTATTAACAGCCACTGAGTCAAAGTTCACAGAATACATATTTTTATAATAAAATGTGAAGCTGTATAATCCCTTTGGGGATACTCATAGAAGTGCTTTTGGGCTTCAAAAACCAGATCCTTTCAGTCTACCTGTGTAAAACCATTTCAAGTTACACAGGGAACTGTACTAACACACAGAATGTGTAAATTTACCCTAAATTGTGATATGAGCTCCAGGTATGAGCCCAGTTTCACAAATTTCAGGAAAGAAAAACTCCTGAGGAGCACCAAAGACTTCCTCTCCCTAGAGTCTAATTGAAGGAAAAGAGCTGAACCTGGGTGTTGATTCATTTAAGACAGCTGGCCTCATTACTTTAAACTCAGAAGCAAGAAGGGAGAGAGACAGAATGGCCTCTCTCTGAAGCCTCCTACTGTCTACAAGCCAGCATATGGACCTCTGGGAGGTAAGAATTGCACTCCATTGGGACAAAGTTTGCCGTGACAAATTTTTAATTCTGTTCACTTGATTGACAGACGCACCAAGTAGCTGAACTCCAATAACATATATGTTTTTTAAATATAGCTCGTAAATACAGCTAGAATGCCAACGGTTCTTTCAGTTGGATTCCTGGTGAATACTTCTCTCAAGCTGCACTGACCTCAAGGTCTTTTGTGGGCCTTTCTTAAAAAAGAAAATAAATTAAATTATTCTCCCAGATGGTGAGCCCAGCAACTCAGACGCTAATCCCCCAAGCTCACATCAGCCCATTCACAACACATCAAAGCACAGATCTTTTTTCACTCCCCAGAAAACATTCAAGCAAGTGGAAGAGCTAATACATGCTTTAAGAAAAAAAATTGTCAATCAAAATGTAAAACATTAAAAGAGACATTTGAAGAGCAGCAGAAAACAGCCTGTTTCTTTCATAGTTAACAACTGAGGAGACAGAAAACACCCCAAATTCTGAAACTGCTGCAAACTACTACTGTTGTTAAAATACTACTGTAATATATACAAGCAGTGTGAATCACATGGAATTTATGTACACACACTGCTATAAAATTCCAAATCACAAGTATTTTGCAAGCTGTTTTTCTAGTAACTCTCCTGAAGTGTCTGCTGCACAGCAGCCAGAGGTTAGCCAGGCCTGCAAGGAGGCTCAGGGCAGAAAGTGCATTCTGCAGCTGACATCAGGACTAATAGTAAACCCATCAACAAGATTGTTACAGCTAACTGGTTTTCATTTAGAAGTGTGGTTTTGCTTCCTTTCCTCTGAGCGCCCTTTAGCAAGTCGGAAGTCAGGCTGTTCATTTTATTGCTGTGTGCTACAAACAGCAGTTATGGTTAAGGTGAACACACCAAGCATGGCTCCTTAGTGAATATTTATTGTTACTGAGAAGGGAGATTTTGTCACACCACAGATCTTTAAATAGCCTTGCTAGAAAAAAAGAGATATGAAGAGTTTTACAGATAAGCAAGCACAGCTCCTCTGAACTTGTGCCGATGCAAACAGTAACAGACCTGACAAACTCCAGTTACTTTTCACTGTTGTTCTAGCACAGAACAAGGCTCAAAGAATTAAACACCAGCTTTACAAAATATCTCACTAAGCTACAGTTAGCTGTCTTCGTTTCCTAAAAAATATGTTGAGCACTAAACCAGAATCATGAGGTGGGTATGCATCTTGTTTTCTAAATACAGCTAAGAAATAATGGCGATGACAGTTAAAACCTTTGTTGGATTCTTTTTATCTACACAGAAAAATTATGGCTAGCAGATGTTACTAATGTAGGAACAAAGCAATTGAAGTAGCTACAATGATCAAGGGTGGTGAGTTTTTTGAACTTAATCAGTTCCATCTTATTAATGGAGATAAGGCCTAACTGGAAAGTCAACTTGTCATTTTGAGCACCAGTTACAGTGTAGTGGAAGTGAGCAAGCCATAGGAACTGTTACCAGTACAATCTGCTACAGACTTCTTGATGCGAAGGGAGACATTAAGGACAAAAAGCGTTGAGAGGGAAATTTCTTCTCATCCTTTGAAGAGAATTCTTACTGGGTCCTCCCATCAAGAAGAGTGGGTTTGCACTGGTGGCATACTTGGGGGAAGAAGATTACTAGTGGGAGAAGAAGAGCTGTAAGAAAAAGGAACAACGAGATTAAATGGCCTAAAATGACAGGTAAGAGCAGAAGGTTTCATTCTCACTCAGTGCAAGAGCACCTGCACAGGGAATGTTCTGTCTGTTCACTAAAAAGGCATCACAGTACTGAGATCATTCTGCAGTTATTCCCCCAGAAGATAAATATTTTCTCACTACCCATATTTTTTGATACAATATTGATTGTTTTACTGTTGCCAAAGTCAGAGGTGAAAGTAAAAAGTGCCTCAGAGGCAAAGCTCCTCAAATGGAAGAGCTCAGTTATTTAATAATCTCTTCATTGATCTGGTTCAAATTAGGCTGTGACTCCAAAAGCATAGGGATTCTGGCAAGCCAGACTTAGAGACCGGGCACAGGGGCTAGAAGACAGGTAAACTTCCACTTGCTATTTTACACAGTTGTGGTTAAAAAAAAAAAAAAAGAAAATCATATTGTGTGCCCCAGATAGCAGAAGTAAAACAGAGAGCCAGGACTGCTGGGGATTCCAGCTTCACAGGATCATCTAGACAATGAATAGAAAGCACATGGGTTAGAAACAAAAACAAATCCATATGCTGCCTAAGGGAGGAGTGCTAAGCAAACACACAGCAATACATTAACATCTTTTTCTCTCCTTGCAGCCAAGATGCACTTCACTAGAAAATGCCACTATGTTAGCCAATGATATGATTATTTTTAAAACACTTTTAAATTAAATTCTCTAAAAATTAAAAACTATTGCTTCAAAATTATTTTCTCAGACTTTTGATGGTTTTACTGTTGGCAAAAGAGGATAACATTTTTGCATGCCAGGACTCCTCACTGAGAACACAGTCTTAAGACTGGCAGGAAGAGCAGCAGCTTTCTTCTCAAATAGTTTATTGGAGGTTGGATTATCTTACAGCATCCAATGCCTGTATGAATGAACACTGCTGCCCAAGCAGGGTGCACACATAACATAAACATTAGTTTATAGCAAATCATAGTTTACAGATTCTTTTGACAGAATCTGCCCTTAACTGACAGCAACAGGGAACAAGGAACCTGCCCTCCAACATTCAGGGGAAACAAATATCCCTGGCTTCATGCTGCTTCTCACCTTGAATCCTTTGGGTCAGTACCTCCTGACCCCATTTCACTGCTGGGTTGTCTAATCTGCCTTAAACCTTCACTGACCGTCATCCCCCCTCACTAAAACCATTCCAAAGGAAATCCCTTAAAGGTGTGACTACCATCAGCACAACATGCCAGCTGAACCACCTGTAAAATGCTTTGTTCCACCACACCTTGATTTATATTGAAATTCGAATGGCTTTGATGTGCAACTGTGAATCCACTAGAAGGATCAAGCAAAAGATCATTCACAGAGATGAGGATTTGCAGCCTATTTGCTTTTCTTTGTTCCACAGAGTACAGACAAACAGAAATACCTCCCTGATGTAGCTGAAGAGTAGCCAGTAGACTACTGTGTAACACTAAAATAGATATTAAATCCAAAGACTATCAAGTGTTTGGGCTTTCATTTAGGAATAGGCAATTTAAATTAATATTAGACAGGCAGTAAAAAAGATTTAGTAAATCTCCTGAGAGAGGCAAGATCATGCCACAGCAAGACTGAAGGAACAGAAGGAAGTCTCTTCACTCAGGCAGCACATCTCCCTAGGTCTGCATTGATGGAATTACAGCTCCGGCTCAAGACTCAACAAACCCTCCTCCAAGGCATTATATTATATATACATTGAAATTTGATGCTTATTAAAGCATAATTCAAGAAGTTCACTGCTATTACTTGAGACCCACACCTATCACCCCCAAATCAGCCAGCACATTAACTACCCTTAGGTGTCATAAGAAATCAAATAAATGGCTTGGTGAGACAATTTCTGTACATATTCACTCCACATTTAATGGATGTTCCTGCTGAGTGCAACTGGAACCTCTTCCACTAGGTCAGGGGCGCAGGAGGGGGAGAGAACAGATGGGGAGGCACACAACTGAGCATCATGTCCAAGCACATTTTCCAACAGCACAGCATTACCTTGGTACTAACCAAAAACCCTAACAGGCTCAAAGGGAATTCCACCCTGTGTGCCAAATCTACTCTTCTGTCGTTTATTCTCCCCACTGCCAAGCAGCTGACTGAAATGCCAGTCTGATTTTTTTTTTTTAATGATATTTGAATTTGAAGAAAATTACCTTTCTTCAGGTTGTAGTAACCAGGAAACATGCAGCTGAACCTGCAGGTCAGAACTGACCAGTACAATCAACTTCTTGGTGCAGCCCATGATGAGGCAGCATATTCCAGAAGAGATAAATACCTGTAGAAAAATCCTAAATTTAGTAGAAATAACTGAGTGGGTGGGGGAGTATTTGCTCTAGCAACTAATTGAATAGGTTTAAGATTGACTTGACTATTTTGGACAGTAAATACTCAAGATCTGAACTACCCATAAAAAATTATACCTAGTACTTGTTTCTCCTGCTGTAACATAAACTTTACAAGATCACTCACGAATATACAGTACATACTTAAATTATGTGCACTGAGTTTGAAGCAATGTGACTCTGCTGCAGAAGAATAAAGGCTGGGTATTTGAAAAAAAAGTATATATTGAACAAAAGCACCATTGAAGCACCTCTACTTTATACACATAGTGAGTGCTGAACTGGATAGGGTCCTAGAAGTGAGCCTATAAACTAATTTCTGTATAAGCTTTTAGTAGCTTTAGACTGAAAACAGGTACAAAAGTAAAATCAAACCCTTACCTCCAAGTTCCATTCCTAACTGATTAATGATGTATTAATTTTAAATGCACTGCTGCTGAGTTTTTATATTAGGATATAGTTGAGTGATTCTGTAGAGGTTTAATCCTTTGTATGGCGACATAAAAGTGAAATAACCGTTCACAGTGAGTTCTAATTAATAGTAATGAACTCAAAAAACTAAACAGGTTGAGGTTTTTTCATAGTGATTTCAAACTTAAAATAGCTGTACTCTTATAAATTAAAAAGATTGTCCAGAGAAGAAAAAAACAGCAGATGGGGTCAGTTCTGCAAAGCAGTTACTCTAAGGAGAAATGCCTCTGTAGAAGTCACTTTTTTTGAACACTTCAGAACATTGTTAATTCTTGCTAAATGTTCATCAAAAGATGCTGGAAAAATTTCCAAGTACACTTATAAAACAGAAATTCATAAGCATCAGGGTATGGTAAGTTACAAATTTGCCATAATTGCACTGCAGGAACAGTGAAGAAAACATCATGCTATTTTTCCATCTCTGCACAGACGCCAACTTCAAGCCAAATTCTCTTCATCCCTGAAAGGAACAGAGAAAATGTGGGCCTTCTTCTGTTGCTAATGAGTGAATCAGCTGGCAGCCCCATAGAACAGGATTAGGGATTGAAGAGGAAGTTGCTGCTTCTCTTAAACAGAGAAGGAACATGCAAACTATCTGGACAAAAAGCAGGTACTTTTATCAGAAGCTATACCTGCCTCTAAGCTTGTTTAGCTTCTAAACCCAAGCCATGCCTCCAGCCTCTATTTATACAGTGCATCAGAAGAACAAAAGCCAGAGGTGACCAAGAGCCTCCAGAACATGTTAAAGTTGATGCACACAATTTCCCTTCCTCAGGAGGGGTATGCATGGCAGAAGGTGGGGACAGCAAGGAAGTCATTTCCATGAGCCCTGAATTCATGCTATGATTTGAGACTTAAAAATCCTCAAAGAGTGGTTTAGTCTACTGATATTCATGCTGCTACATGTCACTGACAGACTGGATTCAGGAGTTGACAAAGGAAGTTTTATTTTCTGATGGTGTCTTGGCCCATTTAGCTCTTGGTCTTTAAACACTGGACACAGGACATGAGGTCACGTCACACAAAAAGATTTCATGACCCTCCTGCAGCACCACTGCTCCCTGCTCTTACACAGTCCTACAGTTCAGGGGGCCAGTGTGTCCTCTGCACTGGGGAAACCCCAGCTGGGATAAAAGACTCGGGGTTACTCTCTGCAGGTAGCATTTCTGCCTTCTGCAAATTAAAGCAGGAGATCCTGAGAGGTCACAAATATTTGCTTCTACCTTAGAGATTCTCCTCCCAGTTCAGAGCTCTTAGCATCTGATTACCCATTTAAAACATTTCCACCAGCTCAATGTCTGTTCAGGGCAGAACACACCTGCACAGGTCACCAGAATTTCTGTCTTCTCTGGGGAACTCTTCATAAGTGAGAACCTTTTAACTGTGATCATTTAGCTATCATATTTTCTCAATGTTGATTTTGACATTTACATAAGGAGAACATAGCAGAAATAGAAAACAATTGTCAATAGCTTGTCAAAAGCATACACTTCTAAAAGCCCTGAAGATCACTAGGATTCATTCCCAAATGGAAAAAACAGGAGTCTGGGTGACAGGCAAGTAGGCAGGAGAGTACTAGTTATGAAATGCAATCTCTGAGCTGACTTGATAATATTTCTTATGTTCAGCTATGTACAATATTAATTGGTCCCAAAAAAATTACTCAGACCCAGAGGAGGGAAAAAATCCCATGTTCCTTCATCACCATTTCTGCTGTCGTATTTTTTTCATTTCCTGCAGTTGCTGTTACACTTACCTCTTCCTTTACTTGTCATCTTACAATTGACTTACAAGAATACTTTTTCTATTGCTCTGACTAAACATTCATTCCCTCTCCCTCCTTGTATTTATTTAAAAGAAATATTTCTTTTCCTCATTGTGCTTTTTCTTGTCAACTATTTTCTTTTTCAGCAGTCCATCTTCATTGCAATTGTAGTGAATTCTCCAAAGTGCAGCCTCTGAGATCACAACAGGAATCTCTGCACGAACAACACAACATAAAAATGTACATTATCACCACTCACCTTTCAGTCAAACCACCTCATGCTTGTCCAGAACCACCACACCAGTCATCTTTTTCTGGCTGATTCCATTGAGCAACAGTCCTATGGAACCCCAGACAAAGCAGAAGCCTGCATGACTAATATCCCAGGCTGCTTTCATCTCCTTGTCTCTGCTGTTCCATCTTTGTTGGAGCCTGCTAGCATAATAGTTTCTTGACAGAGGAATCTGCCACCAATGTTTCTTCATTGATACTTGTAAGAGTAGGCTGGAATGTATCTCAGCTCTACCAGACTTCTTCCTTAAAGGAAGGTTATAGTCCTCCTTCCCACAGCAAATGGCAGCATAAAACCAAATAATCAAAGCCATATTTGTTTGAGACTAGACATATACATAAAACCAGCATTTAAGGGAAACCTTCTTTGTTTAACTGTACATTTTTTCTTTTTAGCTAAGATAGTCATACTATTTACAGGGAATATGGCAGCTTCTTCTATCTCACCATGGCTCAGTTTATAATGTCTACTGACAATAGTCCCATATTTTCCTCTTTTCAATATGCTTCCCTAAGCAGATTCTCCAAATATTTCCTGGAAAGAAAAAAAAAA